>JAODTT010027548.1:0-10470 GCA_025400115.1 Pentamera pediparva
CAGAGAATTACAAGCGTCCAGCCTGGATGTAACAAAAGCATGGACCAGCATGGTGGTAGTCTTCTGATCCAGGTATTTACGAATGGTCTCTATATAATTATAATTGCATGCAGTGCAGCTTCACAGAGGTTGAAATGTGCGGAGGTCAACACAACAGTTGTAGGGAAGGGGAAAAGTCGTGGCACCCTGACCCACAGTGGTTGCGCCCTTGGAGTTATTTGCATAATTATACGATCGTCTAATGTCGTATTGACGGAATGTCCCTGCCATTATTGTGTCCCTGTACATTATTTTGCACTCAGTATTTTGATTGAGGTGTTTTGTTTTCATTAATTGTTCAGCATCTGTGATTACAATTTATAGCAAGTTTCAAAGGGCCTGATGACTAAATTATGTGTCCGTCCTTGGAAACATTTTAAAGACGCTAACGCCGGATGACAAATGATGGCTGTCGTCAAACAACGTTGGATCGGTTTATGCTTTATTGACAACTGTCCATCATTAAACGAAGGAGGTTTCAATCTTTGATGCTCTCAACTAATCGTGAATCGACTAGCGATGGAGAAATATGACGCGTTATCTATCGTAATCTGTGACAACTAGGCCTACTTGAGACCCACAGTTATTGCGAGTGATTAACGCCCACGAGCGTACATGTGAGTAGTACAAGAAAGTACTGCAAGTCGCATGATGGTCCATCAATTTGCGCACCTAGCACAATCACCGGTGTCATTCCTTCAAAAGAGCTAGAATGTAAAAAAAGATTCCTTTTCTGGGTACTCCATATTTTTTGGTGACTCCTTCATCCATTTTGCGCACTCGGCATTCGATTGAACCTGCCGCAAAATCGGGACAATTTTCTTAAGAATCTATCGCAGATCAATGGAGACAATTATTCTCTACAACACAGGTGCACTTTTGCTATTAAAAGTCAATATTTACAGTCACAGAGGCTAAGAGTAATTCGCTGATTTCCGTAGTTAGGTCAGATAACAGCTGAGGCTACGGATTTAGTGTTGCTTTGCATAGACCAAGTGCGAAAATTGATGGTGGTGATTGACGATACTGTAAAATATATCAAATGTGTCACAATCTCGTCTAGGAAAACAACTGGTGCCAGGATAGTGCAAAGGTGTTTATTCTTCCATTGACGTTAATTCATGACCAGACGCTACTTTTGGTTTAGTTGAAGTAACGCATAAGTTAGGTCAAGATGTATAAATTAAACGATCGGCATTCAGATGTGCCAAATGGCATCAGGGGAAACTTTTGATAATATCATTTCTGGGATGAAATTAGTGGCTTGTCATATGTATTTCCTTCTTGAACGCATGATCTCAATTGACGTATTTTCAACAAAATTTATCATTACTCCGGAAAAGGTCAAAGGACATCCATGGCTGTGAGTCAAATTGGTTTGGAGACATTCACGCTTGTGTACCAGTGTCAGAACATATCGCCCAGTGTCGTAGAATGATCTCAAGTTTCACAATTTTGTTTCCTTGACAAGGTCAGTGGAATTTATGCAGTCATGACAGTGTGCATGTGTCATTGTGTGTGTGTGCGTTGGCCTACATGTGCGTGTGTGTGTGTGTGTGTGTGTGACTGGATGGATCAAACACATACTTGGTATGTGGGTTACTAGGACATGATCCCTATTGGCCGGTATGTATTTACAAGCAGTTAGTGAATATAAGAGACCTACCGTCTCTTAGAGCCAGCAATAATAGATCAGGGTCGACGTTGAGATCGTTGATCAGTTACCTTAAAAGCGTCCGTACACGACTTGGTCTGCCGGAAAGAATCAAGAAAAGTGTTAGATTAGGTGTGATATAGTGCCCGTGCATCTCGTTGATATTTCCCACTTACTGAAAATCCTCAGATCAACATGAAAATATTTAAATGAATAAAGAACTTGAAAAACTAATGAATGAATGTTAACAATATCGTGGAGAAATTTGTTGAATGCGATTCACCGGAAGATGACGCCTTGATAGTGTAGCTTATTGAAAAAAATAGAACTTTCGAGTGACGAAACTTCAATGGTACGGATTATTTGCTAGCTAGTTCTCACCAATGAGCGAATAGTGACGATCGAAAAAATGTGAATGATTTTGAACTTCAAGGGCATCAAATATGTTTTCTGTCTAATTAGGTACGTTTCAGCATAAACAACGTAAGAACATCATGTATCTCAATCTTCCTGAAGGTCTTCCATACCTAGGACACCTGAAGTGGTCTATGTCTGAAGAGAGTTAATGGTCTAGGCTTCCTTCTTCTGTCACCTTAACGCTCATAGTATGGGAAAGTGAAGAAACTGCTTTTATGCATTTGAACTATTGTCTGTTTAGGCTACATCGATTCCCGAGAGTCGGAACGCTCTCAGTCAGGAATGATTGTCGAGCATCGGTAAAGCGTGATAATGGAGGAGCTTGGTCCATGGGAATGGTGGGTCATGGCTCTCAATCACATGTCACTTTAGCATATGTATGTTGCAATCTCTTTGTATAATTATGAAAGAGGCATGTATATCGGACACATAATGTCATAGACAGCGAATCTTTCAGTCTTCTTATTAAATCAACTATATATCACCACAGTAGAAGATGGCGAACAATGGAAAATAGGTCTCAGAAATATATTGACGATGAATTGAATGTCAATAATATAAAGAGCGGAATGGAACATTTCCAGTTTGTTATAGACTGCGAAGTTTTATCGTGGAAACAAATTCCTGTCACAGCAGTAGAGGATGAAGAAAAATAGAAAATAGGTGTCCAAATATAATGACAATCTATGAAATGTAAAAAAATATACGACGAGACAAATGTGGCATTTGCAGTGGAAGGCAGGCTTGTCGATTATTCCATTGAAGTGAAAAATGGATGAAAAAAATATGATGAATCAAAAAGTTTTCTCTCTCATTGCTCTCCACACAATGAACTCTGATTTGTTGTTGAGCTAAGCAACGGAGCAGCACCATCATACCGCCATACATGATTGCTAGTCCGGACTGACTACCCGACGAAGAGTATGTACTGATTTCTCTCTGAGACTAGACTAGTGTATTCACTGGTGCAGCATGGGTGAATAGTATGGCGAATTTCCTGATTGCCCGTACATTTACCAATGCAGAGATGATTGCATCGGCGATAAATAAATGGTGTTATTCCACTTGATTTGAGCATGCAATAGAGCATTCGTATGACTTGACCAAATGGTGTCTCCAGTCTGAGAGTCGGAAGTTTTACACACTTTTACAATGTAATAATCAGATGGGTAGCATGCACACCGTGCAGCTTAATGTGCCTCTTGCAAAACTCTCATCGATAGTTTTCGTGTCTTTGATGCTAGTCGGCTGATTGTGTAGGCGCGATCTGGATTTGTTAGAGGAACATTTGCAATATGGTTGACATAATAGCAAATAATGGACCAAGTTACTGATTATTGGCAAATGGGATGCAAACATATCAACATCATTATTATATGTTTATTAAAATCAACGGTTTTTAGGCTGCCGCACTTTCTTCATGAAAAGCTACTCAATATGCTAACATCGCGAATGGGTCATACAGGAGCTAATAACGATCAGTTATACAGAGTACCTGCAGCAGTACATTTCTTAATGTAGTACTTGTGCCGGTTATGCGTCTATTTGAGCCTCCATAGCCTAGGGGTTTGGTGATTGGACTAACAATCCAAAAGTTGCAGGTAAGAATCCCGGGTACACTGACATGTGGGTTTCTTCTCTAGGCAGGATGAATCAATTCGGCCTGCCAGGTAGTCCGAGTAGTCGGGATCGGTTGGGCGCGAACTCTAGTTACCGATCATTGCGCCAGTAAATTCTTGCTGATAGTGCGTCTCAGTCCACTCCGCTGTCATGAGTACCAGGTGTTTACAATGAGGGTGGAAATTGTCGTCCGCCCCAAACTCTCCCTATACGCCTCCATAATATGCATTGGTAAAGAAGACAAATCTGCTTCCAGATGCAACCTCGATCGACATCAAGAAAGTCATTGATGATGAGAAGAAACGAATAACGGAATATCGTAGACCCTTTGGACACTTCTGTACAGACTGAATGAATTGTTGAAGATTTTTGAACCGCCAACACAATATGCGTATTAGCTCGACAAAGGAAAGCTCCACACGACGATCACGAAATTGCGAGTTCAGCCCATCCATATCCGGGAGTGTCCCTCATTGCTTTGCAGACAAGGGGTGTCTTGTGAATGATCTGAAGCTACATATGTATGAACGTGGCGACCTCGTGCAGTGACTGCGCTGCGTTTGACAGCCCCATTGGGAATCGATGTAACGCAGTATAGTATAGTGCACAGCTGGAGTGACCAGCAGCAGGAGGTGCGCACTATACCGCACTGATATACGAAGTCACTCATTTTCATTTCTGTATATCGCTTCCAGACTGTGTCTCGGTGATGAAGCTCTCCATAAAAGCCTATTCGAAAAGCTATCACAGAGTATAGAAGAAACCCGGTTGATCAGTGTAGGACAGCAATATGTATCCATGAAGCCACAGGGCCAGGCACGATAAAAGGGCCTTGTAAACGTCTAGAGCAATTTCCGGCTCACACCAGATATGCTCAAGAGAGGATATCGTCTGTTCAGATATACACCGAATCCAGAGAGCGGGAAGCGAAGTTACAAATAGGCCGAAGGTTGGTAATAATCAATTCCTATAGCTCGGAAAATTTAGTGCCGAGTGTTATTGGAGCAAGGATATCATGTACTGGCATCAGGGAGGAGGAAGATACCACTAAAGTAAGACTGTTTGAGAAGTTTGTTTGGACTAAGAATAAGTTCAAGAACATTGTACCTAAACTATATCAATACAATATTGTCAGGAGCAATTGCATTTAATGGCAATGAGACTGCGAACAACTGTGCGTAGTCTATAGAGTGCGGGTTTGATAGGAGGCATGACGTTGTGACGAAGTGTTTTGTTTGATTTTCGATCGTTCCAAATTACATTTATTTAGTTTTGTGTCGTTGCAGTCTGGATAACCAAAGTCTGCGGAACATACGTACCTTTCTGTTTCCTGGCTAGGTAGGTCCGAGTACTTTAATCCTTCCCATGTGTCATCGTCATTGCTAGGTTGGTACTGCCACTGTTGTGAGTTCGATCTTTTGCCCGTCAAAAAATGGCGCCGTGCTCCGAATTCATTTGCACACATTTTACTCCGTATCGGGCAGACGCACCCTGCGGGTATATCACAGTTAGTCACTCTGGCACAGCAGGAGGATTTCTTAACTTGTGCTCTCGTCAGACTTAGACAGGTTGCTAGAATTATGGCGAGGACTATAACCTGCAGGATGTACCAATGGGACTTCATCGTACCGTGAGTTGTGCCGCCGCTGCGAGCTCTGTCGAAAGATCAAAGAGAAAATTAAAAGTTATTCACAGACACGATACACGAATGCCATTGATTCATCTCCAAAATATTCATTAAGATTCAGTTCAACGCTGTTATAGCGTTATTTGTAACCTGCCTGATATAACTGGCGACTGGCGGCGCTATCTCATCAGCTGTGAAATGAATTGCTGTCCATTCCCCGTTGCCGTCTCGAAACTTCACTCTCAAGGGCCACAATATATATATTTCATATATCACATCATATCATATCATATCATATCCTTATTGAATCATTAGTTTGCTGAATATCACTGTATGACATGCAATAGGCTATTATGATAAACTGTACAGACATGTCTGAGATATGCTTGCAATACAGAGAGACTTGTACAACTTGATTTGGGTTCCCTCGCTAACGGTTGTTGTAATTGTCCACGGACAATGACATCAGGTATTCCGTCAGTGTCAATTGTGACTCTATCAAAATCATTCTTCAATTTCCGCCGGCTAAAATGAAAGTATACAGTCCGGCTCTTGATTATCAATTCCCCGTGTCTGCCGACATCGCAGTGCTTGAGGTGAGCGAATATTTTGTTTTGTCCCCGAGTGGCAATACTGTTAATGGTTGGTTAACTAGTGGATGTGCCTATGGCGTCTCTATAAGTCGAAATATGTCAATTCATACGTACTCACACGATTGTCCTAAATATTGGAGATTGCCACTGGCAAAACATATACCCGATATAACACCTGTCGAGGAACTTTCTAGCAAATGAATAAAATGTTCAAATTAGGACACAAGAGTCAAAGGAATCTTCGTCAAACTGAACCAGGCCCAATTATGTCTGGCGAGATAACTTTTTCGGATTATTCCAATTATCGGATATAGGCGACCATTGTCTAGCAAGGCGACCATCTTCTCTGCGATTCTGATAGAACGTCAACAGGGATTCACGGTGCCAAACATACCTGCACTCGTAGCCTATTGCCTGCGAATGAATTCAAACATCGATTCTGTAACGCGTTTCTCACAACAACGTACCCTTCTATACCCATAAGTTTTATAACATGTGACGGGAAAACTGCTACTGGCTATACATTTGCTCAATGATTACAAATAGAACGACCTGTGCATGCAGTTCCTTTTTGGGTTGGCCTGCCCTAACTACGAAAAATACGTCAATCCCTTCCAATCAGATCAAATATTGATTAACATCATGATTCTCATTCAAATGATACACTAATAGTGATTCCCGCATATTTGCAAGATCGACCTAAATTGTCTGATTCTGTGGTCACTGGCAACACATGATTCCACGGGTGTCTTCGGCGAATAAATAAAATCCACAGGCGAGGTCACTATCACAAAAAGCTCAATTCATGTACGTGGTCGTCCCTACATGACCTCTCATCAACCCAATGGAAGACCATTTCATCCACCCTCGACAGCAATAGTCCTCGTCAGAACTGAAGTGTCCTGCTGAGCCGGGCAATGTGGGAGGTTGCGATCAAACGATCTGCCTTTATCATTGAAATGTAAAGACAGACCGAGACAGACTGGGTAAAGACTTTATCTCCTTGCTTTGTAGCACAAGATAGATTAACGTAGACACGTCAGCGTATACATCTATATTCACTGTGGTCGGTCACCGCTGTATGCGTGCTATGCTAACAATATATTTAGATAAAACTAACTGATGGGGTACCCTCGTGCATCAGGGTCGTGCGGCACGGGGTTCAAAGTTTTGTGTGAGTGCCTATCAGGCTCCTTGTAGTTTGTGCTGGCGCATCGACAAGAATGTATTGACAAATGTTAGCGTTTCTTTGTTGAATCTCTATTTTGTAAATGAACCCCCACTTTTCTTACACAATAATACTTGAGAATTTATACACCGCACTAACACTGAGTCGTATCAAGTGCACTTCACAAATATTGCCCGGGTCACTGAAACAAACTTGTTGGTCCCACACTGCTTCAGGCACGAGTTGCACCTCGCAGGTACCCAATTAGCACCTGGGTGGAGAGGAGCAATTGGGAATGAATACCTTGCTCAAGGGTATTACGTGGACTCGAACCAATAACCTCTGGATCACGAGCTTGACGGCTTGACTATTAGGACACTCAAGTTCACAGACAGTTGTGGCCAATTAGCTGAACAATTTTTAACAAATTGTACCTGCTACTGGATATGCTTTTCTGCCTCAATTTCTCAAACTTGCAGCACCCACAGCAATGCACAACAAATGCTTTCATTTTGACCTTGGTAACAGACGAGAAAGAAGCATTCACAAAAAGTTAGTGTGTTTCTTTTTGAATATCTATGAGCAATTTCAGTAAGTTTTTATCAAGATCACATTCCCAAATTATTTATCACAGTTTTTTTTAAAGTACATGTGTCTTCATTGACTTTGTATCACACAGGTTCCTGCAGGACCAACATGACACCACAAGGCATATTGTGCCATGGTCACTGTGTCTAAATTATACACACGATCTGGCTAAAATTCTATTGAGTAGAACATACCAGTTTCACAAAAGTCAAGTTTACATCTTTGCCGATAGGCACAGCATTTGATACACAAAGTATGGGTAGAATACATTGCACACAAATGTTTATGCCAAATCACTTGTATCGAAATGCTAGGCACAAATCATGGCTTTTCAACTTGGGGTATGCACGAGGACCCAAGTTTCTTATTGAATGCTCAACGAAAGCGAAACAATTTATTGCGCTCCGCACGCAATGTCATTTTCCAAATTTGTTTTCTCACATCAACTACATTGGACGGGTTAATTTGTTTGGATTAAAAAAAAATCCCCCAAAGAAACAATTGAAAAGGTTCCTTTACACCTATCAATAGATAATATAATTTTGTGACAGGGATGTGGTATATTGCCGGAAAAAAAAAATTCCTTCACTATGGTGCATACAGTTCATTACCCAGGTATGCCTAAGGGATACGCTATTGGGAAAAAGAATGAGAACCCCCGCTGCAAGTCTCTAAAGGCCAGAGGTCATGTAAATTATAACTTCATTCAATATTGTATATACCTCAGGAATAGTACTCTTTGGTAATGTAAACTGCAATTAGGATTTTAGTCGATACGTGTGTGAAAATGAGACGCAACTACTATTGCACAATATGCCTTGTGATGTCGAAGGGGGAACTGTGAGAGCCTGCCTAATACAAATTCAATGCAAAACATGTACTTTTACTCTTCAGTTATAAATTGACATATAACTCAGCAACATGCTAGAACCTCCAAATTCTAGGTGTAGTGGTCTTGGAGCATCCTCTATCTACCAATGCCAGTTTGAAGGTAATCTGTCACATTACCCTCAGCCTTCGAGTTGAATGAACCACAACACTGTTACTGACCTCTGTATGTGTGTACTTGCCATCCACCTTGGGGTTGTTTCCGATGGTGCAGCCCCCTGCTGCAGTGACTGCCATCCTGTGGCATCTCAGCAGGCTCTGGGTGATGAGCTTGATGATGTCATGGTTTTTATTGAGCTCTTGGGTGATTCCCTGATGCAGAGTAGGGGAGAAATCGAAACAGGATTGAAATTGACAAACCCTATGCTGGGCAGAGGCATTATACACTAGCCACAAGCCTACTCATATGATATGGAGGCAGGGGCGTAACCAATCCCAACCTGCTCCTGGGAGCACCATTTTATGTCTCCAACCGGCAGACGATCAGTGAGTTTCAGGCCCCTACCACTGCTCCCGGGAGCTCCATTTTAGGTCTCCAACCGGCAGACAATCAGTGAGTTTCAGGCCCCTACCACTGCTCCCGGGAGCACCATTTTAGGTCTCCAACCGGCAAACGATCAGTGAGTTTTGGGCCCCTACCACTGCTCCAGGGAGCACCATTTTAGGTCTCCAACCAGCAGACGATCAGTGAGTTTCAGGCTCCTACCACTGCTCCCGGGAGCACCATTTAAGGTCCCCAACCGGCGGACGATCAGATAGTTTCAGGCTCCTAGCACTCCCTCAGAACCTAGAAGAGCGGAAAAAAGCTGTCCAACGTGACAAACTCCAGAATTTCACTCCAGAATTTCACACCTGTTGCGCCCCCCCCCATCCATTCTGCCCCTGACTCACCTTATCGTGCTTGCTGTAGCTCTGTTTGCTGAGGGTCCTTGTGATCTGGTGCAGGTGTCTGAGGGCCGGAACTACCATGTTACTCTGAAAAGAAGAAAAATCATAATCCTTCATTGAATCTTACTAACGAATTCTTCAGGCAATGGGTTCTTCTCTTCCTTCGGGTTGTGGCTCCAGGGTTGCTCATGGGAGATATGTCCTTCCTGAACCTTTTTCACTGAGAAGATGTGAAAAATTAGGGATGGAAAGATGACATTGGAACTGCTAGTCTTGCCTGTTTGCACAATCTGTAGATGTTCCTGTAACAGTATTCAGTGAGTTTTAACCCTCTTGATCTAAAAGGTTAGAAGAGTGGGGATTACCTTTTTTTACTATAGATAATAACATCAGAAACTGGATTCATCAAGAAGGATGTAGTTGTTGACTCCTAAGATGCTAACAGAAAGACATCTCTGATGTCATCATTTTGCTCAAAATAGTGAGATGCTTTTGGAAGTGAGCTTCGGGTAATCAAATGACTGTAATCAAACTGATGGTGTTCTCTGAGCCAAATATCAATTCCCTGATAGACTCTGGCCAATGCCTCGTGGGCAGTAATTCCATCTTCTGTCTAGTCTTGTTCAAGACTATGTGACTCCTGACCCCGAGCATTTTCCAGCCGGCCATTCTAATGCGGATATGTCCTCAACTGTCCTTCCCATAGATCTATGAGACCCTGATTTACGCTCGCCACTGAGTCTTGTTACATCGGTGACTGGCCCGCCTATGGTGGGATTGAGAGGACTTGAGAGTTGTCGACTGACCATGTTAACTCTGATCTCAATTGCAGCATTCGTGGCTCTTCCACAGGACTGTACTGTCAGCTAATCTTACGTTAAGCTCCCCGTGTGCCGGACTACCATTATTCCATTATTCGATGGTTCAAGCTGGAATGCTCAGGCCAAGATTGTACTCCGCCCTCGAAGACTGGTTTCGGTACAACAGT
>JAODTT010027658.1:0-10469 GCA_025400115.1 Pentamera pediparva
GATTTTGCAGTATATCACAAATAACGTCATTATACAATATCTCGTCCGGCCTACCGATCGCCAGTTCTTCGCAATCGTCTTTGAACAAATGTTCCTCAACCCTGGACTAGTATTTGTCCGGGTACTTACAGAGTCAGCACATAGATTGGTATAAACCCATATACCAATAAATGTGCTGATTCTGTTTTCCTACACATGCCGTATTAGTTTAAATTTAAGTCAAATCATCCACTTATTGAACATCAGCAAACTTATGCGCGCACTGTTCACGGTATTGGATATCGATTGTAAAGAAGATTGATCCTCGTTCATGATAAATTTGGGATACGTATGTAGTTTGCATGCAGATAGATACTATAGTCACGATCACTTTGTTGCCATAACCGTCAATGGTGAGACGTCATTCATTTGATACATTCACCATTTATCGCCTCCCATCTTCCATAATGTTCAACATTGCGATAGGTTAGAGTGGTCACAGATTTTACTGCCAGGACTATCTACGCTGCTTCCACAATTTCAAATGGAACTGTCGTCCCGATGTGTACTGAGATTTCCAGCAGCCCTAAACTAATTGCTACTTTCTTATCATTGTTCTCTTCTTCCCCCAATGTTAGACTAACATATATGTTTGCATTGCAGTCCCCCCACTACCTCTCGAATTTGTTCATAATTAGTATGGTCTAGTGGTTATGATCTGCGGCTTCCAACCATGAGGTCGTGGGTTCGAGACCCAGCTCGGACAGTGATATTGTCGTCCAGTTCTCTGGGTTGCAGTTCAGTGTATCTGCTGTCCCATAATCATGGATGTTAAACTCGTGTGTGTGTAGCACGAGGTTGGTGTTTCCAGCTCACGTTGAACACTCTCGATGAGTATTTGCCAGTTCCCGCAAGGAGAGATGATCATTGCATACATACCTACATACAAGTATAATTACATTTTACGACTTGGATGTGCTAATACCATTATCATTTCATGTAAAGCGGTTCACCATCTTTCGAACGTGAGCATTTTCATCCACTGCCGCCAGCTGCAAACAAATCTGAAGACGACATCACGCCACTATGTGCAGCAACTTCTCCTTGGAGGCCAGTGCTCTCAACTCGAAGAATAATTAATGCGAATTATTTAAAGTTCGGGACGACGAGACTGAAATCTGACTCCAAGCAGACAAACTGGGGCGACCTCGAGGATCTCAATAACTGTTGTATTAGATGCTCAACTGTTTGTTGTGGAGAATGTGGTGGATCAGACACAAATTGGGGATATTCGTTGTTTGAAAAGATTTGTGATGACATTGGACCCAGTCCTTGTTCGACTATCAAGTACTGAACACAACGGAAACATTCGGCGTGTACTAGTGACAATCGTGACGGAACATCGCTACAATACGTAGGTCCCATGGGCAAATCACTACGGACTAAATGAATAAAGGAGAAAGAACTCTTGAAAAAATAAGTGTTGGTCGAGTTGACAAGATCCTAATTGGTGCCACTTGCAGCAACGACGTGCAGTGTTCTACAAGACTGCAATTCATTTCCATGGGTTGTGGGGAATCTCACAATTAATTGAAAAATCAACAATAACTCATCAGCTTATCGGCTACATTTGTGTGTATATCTCAATTCATTACATACATCACTCTATTAGTTCGGAGCAAATGAAGGAATCCTGTTGCCATGTTTAAACTCTTTAGCCAGATCTGTTTGGACGATATCGTATTCCGGTCCGACCCAATCTGTTCCAATGTGACACTCGAGGCTATCTGGTACTCACTGCGTAATCCTAATCGGTATATAGCTCTGCTTAGTTTCAAATCATTGGAATTTGCAAAGAGCCGCGTTACATCCAACTAATCATGCATTTGTACAGGGACGTCCTCCCTTTCCCTCTCCTTGACTGACTCACGATTTATTATAACTCGCGCGAGCAGCAGCTCAGGGGCATCAAATCATTGAAGCGAAGACCAAGCTAAATATTATGAAAAAAGGACATATCCTTCAGTTTAAAAGAGCTCAACGTGTCGCAAAAGCACGGACGCCAACTTGTTATGTGTTCAATGATAAAAGGTAGCTGAGGAAAAACATTTGCTAAGTTTGATCCAACCCACATATGGTCCGGTCGTATGTTTAATCTGTTCAGCTTATTGTACTTTACAATCATCATTGAGACAACTAGAATTCCTATCCCTATATAGAATCTCTACTAGTAAATAGCCGCCTTGTATCTAACCATGGGGTTAACATGATCTTACTAACCTTGCCTCATACATCTGTTCGGGTACTTACTCCCCCCTCCTCGAGTGGCTTTCAATTTAATACACATGCGGCAACTCGGGGGCATCATTGAGGCCAAGGCCAAACAGATTTATTATGGATTGTGGTAGGGGATGTCACGGGTGATTGGAAAATAAACCGAACCTGAAAATGCGCCTACAATTGTACGTCACCTTCCACATTTTATACATACATCACTGTAATAATTGTGAATGACAGAGAGTGATACCAACTAAACTTCCCGCTGCCCTTTGAATATCTAATTCGCCATCCTCTGTATATGTAAGATAATTATCTATAGGTCTATATGACATAACTATGCAATTTGTGTACCACAGAATAACTGTCCACTAGCAACCACTTAGTTTCACCTGCATGTCCTCATGCTCGATGTATCTTTCCCTGGTAATGACGGTAATTGAAATAGCCATTAACAAGACATAGAAACAATGGGTTCACAGAGACTGGTAATCGACGAAAAGGAAAATGAGGGGAATGGCTAGAGTATAAAATATTCTTTGCTTTGTTCCTTTGATTTTGGAATTTTGCTTCAGATTCTGTTGACCTCGTGTAGCCAGGTCGGTATTTCAAAATCCAATTGCCATTTCAAAATAAACTATAGAAACTATAATGGATTACTAATACAAAACAACGCCCGTGACAGCTTCGATGCTTCATATCATCCGAGCAGGGATAATAATGTTGATTATAAAAAGAGATGTCTCTGGATGGGGATGCTAGAGGAAATTTATTTTCGTTATTAAACGTATCCCTCGGAGTACATACGCCAACTCACTCACTTACTCACCCATGGGAGCACATACATGGCACATTGCCGCATCCACCAGCCTCTTAATTCCAATCGCCCGGTATCCGCCTGGCGAGCGACAAGGCCTGGGCTTGACACATCCCCCTGACTCCCTGAGGTACCCAACCCACCTCGTCATGCCCTGACACAACTGGTTGATAGGATCTTCCACCGGGAGGCGCGCCAAATGCCTAAAGGGGCGCTGTTGACCATTACAGGCAACTTACCCTAATCATCCCCGTTTTCCAAAGAACCCTGGCATTGGACACACGGTCCTGCCAGCGGTAATCTAGGATACAGCGAAGTGAGGTAGCTAAACGGGAATCCAGTCTCCGCCTCAGCCCAACAGTGAGCGTCCACGTCGGACTGGAATATAGCAAGACTGGAAGCACAATGAAGCTAAAAACTCGGAAGTTGGTTTTTATGATCAGATATCGTGATCCCCACACGCAACTGCCCAGTGACCTAATGCCCCATGTGCCAGCCCGAGGCGTCTACTAACCTCGGGCTCACATGACGAAGAGCCACTTATGACACTGCCGAAATAGACGCATGACTCAGTGATCTCCACGCTCTCACCAACACCTGAACCTACCGCACTATCCAAATGAACCACTAAGGGACTGGATCTTGGTCTTAGTCCATGGCAAATGGAGTCCCAGCGGATTTGCCTCGCGACTGAGTGTCTCGAAGGCTCCCACTAGAGAATCTTCAGACTCGGCAAGTAATGCAGCATCATCTGCAAAGTCCAGGTCAGATACTCTGACTTCAGCAAATGAAACCCCGCAGTTTGTCCCACTTTCGACTCCGCCATAACCCAGTCCATACAAGTATTGACAAGTTGGCGCTGAGTCAGAGACTCCACCAGCACACTCCACAGCACTCTAGGTACCAAAATACAGAGAGGATTACAGGTGTACAAGTCGTGGACATTGGACTTTTGGGAGTGAAACCCTACTGTTCGGGCCGCTGATGCGCAAGCAGCTGATGGCGAATCATTCAAGATGAAGGTACTGATTGGTGTAACTCCTCTGTCGTTATTGCAGTCCTGAGTATCACCCTCCCCTGTCCAGATAGGGACGATGAGTCGGAGTTTCCTAATCTCCATGTAGACTGGCTATGAGACTCCTATTGCAAGATGCAACCCTACCGACACACGGATACCCTGGACCTCCGCCTCCCGGTCGTGACGCAAAGCCTTTAGCTCTATCGCCGGAGCTTCCTCGAAATACTATGGGGATCAATGTTTAGTTCGGCCGATAAACGCTAAGAATGCATTATGCAAGGTATGAAAAGTTGATAAAAACGGTTGGAATTTAGTGACCAAATTGCCACGATTTGCTTTCTTGAGAAAACCAAAGACTGACTAACCTACCCCTTTTCTGCATGAATATTTTGGGCACATTTAGAAACTCACTCTCAGACGTTTACGACTAGCGCCGGTTCCTGGCTGATGTATTTGCCCCCCTCGTCATCATGCTGACTGACATTTAACAAACACACGACAACAAGGGCGGAACCAGTACTAAATTGTTGAGTGAAGAGGGAGCCCAAATCAGTGGAGGCGATGTTTCGTGTGCAACGTTATATACAAAGGTTGATTCAGGCTGACGCCACCTTTTAGGCTCCTAGTGGTTGCATCGTTGAGCGGAGAGATCTTCCCATATGTTCACGCCAGAAGAGTTCCTGCGTCTTCTCCGGGTAATTTGTCGTCGGTAGTATCTATATCTATTCCCGAGTTCATATATGTCACCATCTGCTGAATTTCCATCCACCTGGAAAAAATCGTGACATTTATTACTATTTACCCGGTGGAGAAAATGTCATCTTACGTTGTAATTGATGTGAGAACGTCCAGAAGAAAGCTGTTTCATCACATATCCGTGGTAAACAGTGTTGGGGCAAGGGGATGGAACATCTTCATCGTTGACCCATGCATTGGTATGGGATGTCACGCCAGTGTCTGTCCCTGTCTCAGTCCTACCCTGACCCGTGTAGACGAATCCTGTATTTGCTTGACAATCGCAAGAGAGAAAGAAGCTCGGTTGTTTCTATACGTTTCTCCGCTATAAATATTGAAGATTGATGCGAAAGACTGTGACACCATGCGCTGTCTTCTATAGTCCTTGATTACATCCCTGGCCCATGCAATCACTTGTCAGGTCTACATAAGACGTGTATTAATTGTGTTTGTTTTAATGATTACAAAAACGACCATATACTAACTAAGTGGCAGTCATTGAATTCCAGGATAACACAATTGAGGCTGAGGGATTGCCGTTATCTTACGATACAATGAAAACATTTAGGGGGGAGGGAGCTACTTGTTTTTGTTATTCAACACGGCAACTGACAGCTGCGTGTTCCAATAAAGAACAAATCAATTACCTAATGACATTTTTGTCGCGCTGGGATGCCATTTCGCTGATAGATATATTACGCCAGATTACGAGTGAAGGGAAAATGTTTGTCACTCTATTTTCCGTCAGGAACGTTTGTTATATTTATGGCGTGGAAATTTAGGTTTTCCCTTTCGGCTCCCTCATAAGAGTTACATTTTGATGATTACCCGTCAGTATAAGTTCTTTCTTTATGATCTAGAGGCTTGATTATCCAACTCAAAACCATGAAGAACTAACCAGTTGAACTAACACATTTACGATTTGCTGTAAACTGATGGAGAAAAACAGTGCTATACTTAAAAAATCACCATAAAATGATAAATCAATCCTCAGGGACGCATACGTGACTCGCAGCTATCCCGTCCTTCACAGCACATTTAAGCTGATCGTAATCATAGTTGATTAGGAGGCCTAGACAAATTACAGCAGCTGAGACGAATTTGAAGGACAAATACAACACCAAGTGAAAAAGGTATATCAACGCATAGTATTAATAAATTGAAAATGAATAAAATATATCAGCTCAAACCCGACGTCCATATATTTTCTTCTGACGGGATAGACTTCATTGCTGCTTGTGCATGTTCATTGGACAAGATTGAAAAACCTCCCATCATTCACAATTACATGTTGTGTGTCCCGTTCAGCGCAACGGATTATCTTTGTTTTCCTTCGCAACCTGGCATTGTTCATAAAAAAACATCCCACTAATCCCTTCCGCCAATTTACCACTGACTGGACTGCCTACGGATCCCTATACCTGACAGCAACCGGCATATGAACGACATTTCTGTCTTCTGAAGTAAAATAATCAGGTGAACTCGACTCAAGTTAACCTGGGTGACACAAGTCAAGAAGAAACCCCATCCAAACAATGAGAAAAAACCCATTAACGATTGTTAACGCGCAATGTCAACCTAGCCGAAAGGTAAGGATGACGATACCATATTCTGGGCCGATACCCACAGCGCTATCCCAACACTAATCACTGGTGAAAATCAATAATAACTAAACACAGGGGAAACATGGACAGTAGTTATTAATAACCAGTTGGGGTCAGCTGGGGTCATTTTCACTGGTGTCAATCAACACCAGTAACTGCTGGTAATGATGATACAACCATGAACCGTAATGTCCGGGCAATGGGTATATCGACTGATTTATTGTTCAATAATAGCTCCATCCAAATTCTACTTTGGTTGGCATGCTACCTAACATCTCACATTCGCATTGTAATGACCCTTATTTCTTCTAATCTGAATGTTACTCAAACAGTTGCATGGTACACACACTATGTAGGCCTACTCCGTCTTTGCGGGCCTCTTGGGCAGCATGTGCTCTTATGACGCTCTGTGAGCATCATCTGAATCGCTGGCCTAGATTTGGTTTTCGTTCATTCAATTGCTTGCATCTCATATGCAACATACACAATACATATTCACATTATTGTCGTGTACATGAGTACAACAAAACTAAACAAAAATATTAAACAATGACATGAAATATCTCAATGCCTCAATGTATTTTGCCTTGTCCTTGCTGATCAACACATGCATCTCTACATCCAAAACAAACCCCAATTTATGTCTTCTATCATGCTTCGAATGAATATATAATATTTGGCCTCGAAATTGCAAATGTCTCTTTGGATGAGTCTTAATGTCGTTTAACTGTCATACGATAATATGGCTGCCTTTAGATTGATATGCCCAGGAGTCTGGACTTACCACCACTTTCTTCCCTTGATAACTGCTCATCAAAAGAACAGCCAGATCATCACAAAATGGCGTCTTTTGGGTAACCATTCATAATGAGTTTCTCTCTTAGGAGAGAAGACGTTTCCTGCAGGATAATGTATGCTAGGCAAAAAATCCCAGTTCATGCCACTAGGGAAAGGCTATCCCAGTTTAAGCCAGTGCCTATTTTGCCACTACGCGAAATATTCTAATTTGAATTATTCCAGTTTAAGCCACAACAAATCATTAACGTTGGAGCCATTTTCTATTTCTACTCTACTGTCGAATCATTTTATATTCCTCCTTCTGCGTCACCGACGTTTTATTGCTACTGATTCAATCAGCAAAAAATGCAAAATGGGTCATTTAGAGCTCCATTTGCCCTATTTTCCCTCATACGATGAATGATATTTCAATGTAAGAAGTGTATAGGCAATGTGTACTGATGCACACTGATTTACATGAGGGACTCAGAGACGCAGCACTACGGCAGATTCTGTTCACGCTCAGCCTACGTGGCAGGGTAATGCCTAGTTTCGCTCCGAACAATGAACTAGGCCTGGTCGCCCTGAAGGAGAAAGGTGGCGCGGAGTAATCTGGTTTCAGATACAACTAGAACATTAACATCGAATAAACATGGAAATTTATTCAATCGCCCCATCACTGTTAGTTGATCTTCCTCCTTCTGCATTAACGTTTCATAACTGCTGGTTTGTTGAGCCATAAATGCAATTCGGTTATTCGAAACTAAAATTGTCCTATTCACGAGGCGAACGAGGAATACTATTCAATATAATAGTGCAAAGTGCACAGGCGAGGGTATTGAAGAATAGGTGTATTATTCTCGGTAGTGTGCAGGCATTAGAAACACGCTAAAAAGTAGCAATGTAACTTTCAAAAGGAGAAAGTGCGAACATTTTATTTTAGGCTACAATATGTAGAGATGTGCTATTAGGACATTAGGAGAAGTGTATTCATCTCCTCTATTCTATTTATCTAGAATCGGTGAAAACCAAGCGTCGGCATCCAAAAGATTGACGTGGTTTCATATGACAAATTTGTGATGAGATTTAGAAAATGAAAAATCGAGATCATCCAAAAATAATTTCGTTGATTCCTTCCTAAGATCAGATATAAACCGCCAAATCGATTCTGAGGGTTCCATGTGATCGGGTCTTGTCTAACAGACTCCTTTTTACTTTTTTACTCTTCTACTTTTCCACATATTACGGTATCTACTTGCATCAAGCTGTTAAAGTCTCAATACATGTGCCCATGCATTTGCCAATTGCCCAGCACCTTTGGGCCAACAACCGCGGTTATATTCACACGATTCTAAGAGCCATGTAGAATTTTTTTTATTGACTATTTTTGTACTCTCTATTTAGAACATTCAGGAATTACAGAACTCGAACTGGATTTGACGGTGCGTGTGTGAGAATATGACACATCTGCTATTACGCAAGCTGTCATGTGGCGTCGAGGGGGAATCGCGGGAACCTGTGTAAGACAACGCGAATGCAAAACACGTTATTTCAAAGGATAGTCTCTAAATAAAAAACTACAGAATTGTTCGTAGGATATGAAAAAAATCGTTTTCAAACGATACCTTCCGTTTTTCTCCTGTCACGGTCTGAAAATGCATTACTTACTGTGTAAAGTCAATAAGCGACCTTGACGTCGTTTCTCCGTGACGTCAGAATGAAGGTGATTTTCTGTAGTTGCAAATCGAAATAAATTGGTAGGACAACATGATACGACGTCCACATTTTGAGTGTTGGGTCTTTTAATATCCCCTTCTCGCTTGTGCTATTTTAGGGTAAATTTGTTACATGGCCATTGGCCTTCAGAATATCGATTCTCCTCAGATGTTTTAATGTACTTTTTATTACCCTGTAGACCTACCGTCAAACTAACGTGTACGAACTAAGTGATATCAACGCTGGGATCCACTGCCGTGATTCGATCAGTCGCTGCGAACACTTGTATGGCTTGGAAACCAGTCTAGCGGACTGAAGCGAGTATAAACGAGTTCTGGGTTATATAACTGATATCGTATCGTGTTCACGAGATTTGCATGAATACACGGAGGAATACTCTGCTAAAAGTGATTTATTACGGTACTCAACTGTGCGGAATCGAATAAATTTCCTGATAGATCCCAGTAGGTCGATTGAAGTTTGTTATTGTCTATGAAAAAGAATGGATAAAAATGAAACAGGGTCACGTATTCTAGGAATACCTTCATTGATGCGCCGAGGTGTTTTTTGTTGCCACTGACGCTGCTTCCATCTACACTATCGCAGAGGTGGTTCTGTCTGTACCAGCCTTGCGGTATTGTGGTGTTGATCACCGGATCATACTTGGCATTAGGGTTCCTTGAGGAGGTTGTGTTTTTGCCTCCAGAACCCGAAACAAAACTGATGATTAGTGGTGTAGGGCCGTTTCAGATATGGATTCAGACAGAGTTTAACGCCGTAATTTATAACCCTATTTGGTTTAACCAGGGACACGTCTGCACCGGCAAATTCTCGCTTTCTCTTCCTTCTCGCCTTCTCTTTCAGTTCTTCCCAAACTCATTCGGACTTGTGCATCCTAAATGGTGCACCACGCACAAAAAGACACATAGATAGAACTCGCGATCGACTTTTCAGAATCGTGGTTTTTAACCTCAAAACCACGCAGTTGTAATAGGGAAGCATTGTTTATTGAGACTATTAACATGACAGCTTTTTACAATATTGTAGACATTTTAGATCATTATTTGCATGTTATGTTGATGTTCTGAATTCACACGGAATTATCCCAAATGAGCATGCACAAAATTGACGATCAGAAGTGTACAGGTACCGTAATCACAGACAAACAGTCTATTTAGAGAATGTAGTAAAAACAATAATAGTTGTTTTTGTTGTTGTTGTTTTACACTTAGACATACTTGGATGTAATAAATAGGGTGAATCAACTATATAGAGAAATTGCAACTGTTATAGTTTTGACATTTTTTCTCAGAGGTTAGATGGAGTAGCGTTTGTAACATCGATGACAGTATTGCGAGATGTGATAGTCAGGTACGTCTAGGTGAGGTGCCAAGTGATTCATTATCGGGTTCTAGAGGCGTAGACTATCCAATAAAATGTGATTAATCTATCATACGTGCGTTCTTTGCGTACCCTCGTGACATAGACACTACTAAGAACAACAAACCAGTTATCAGACAGACAAGTAGGATCTTCGGAGTAATGT
>JAODTT010027769.1:0-15754 GCA_025400115.1 Pentamera pediparva
TGATTGTGGAGAATGAAATATTATGTATTTCCCTTCCCACTGTTACACACCAAGCATTCTGGACTTTTTGTGTTCACAAGGATTTTTAATTTCAGCAGTGTTGACCTCAGATGACTTCTGACCTGACCCCAAACGATAAGGATCATCTACTCATTAGGACCAACATACCAAGTGTAAGTCTCATCCATACAGGTGGGGTCGAGTTAACAAGCTGACATTCCACAGGTCTACACGAAAAACAAATTTCTACATGATAGGAAAAGTCATTCTGGACTTATTCTGCAAAAAAGGTTATTGGACTTTGAACTCCGTTGACTTAAGATGACCTTAAAACAATAACAAGTATTAGCTTGATCCATCCAGGTGGGGTCGGGTTATTGTGTTAACGAGCCAAAATTTGCGGAAAAAGTCAAATTTTCAATTTTATCCCAAGTATGACCCCCGGTCCATACCAAAATCAATAGGGTTCTTGTACTCCCTACAGAAAAGCTACATAGTAAATGTCAGCTTGATCGGACGAAGCATTCTGGACATATCGTGTTAACAAGGTTAACCTTTTTGGACCTTTGGTGACCTCAGATAACCTTTGACCTGACCTCAAAAACATAGAGATCATGTGCTCATTATGTGGAACACACATACCAAGTATGAGCTTGATCCATCATAGTGGGGTCGAGTTATCGTGTTAACAAAACAAAATTGACCAAAACTCTATTTTTCACAATTTTCAATTTTTTCTCAATTTGACCCCCAGTCATACTTGCATTCGAAAAATGTTCAACTGTTTATAAACTCTCAACACCACGAGAAATCACATAATTAACAGTTTCAAAAATAGAGGGCAGTCAACCATTCAAATGAAAAACACATCACAGCCAATATTCTGTAATTCCTGAATCAAAATCAGAAAGTCATCGAACTTCTATCACCAATGCTATTCTCACCTGGCCTACCACTGCGCGGAACAGGCATACTCATATCAACCCTGTCAGAAGTGACACCCGAGACCCTCTTTAGTTTAATAGGACCCCACTATTAAGGTGAAGACTGTCCTTAGCAAAAATATTTCTCCTTCCCCCAAAACACAAAACACCCACAAACTGAACGCCCGCCCTTCTCTTAGCACTCTAGCTCTAACATCTGTTGAGGCCCGCTGTTGTCCTATCAGTATCGTGACCGTCAAACCTAGTGAGAATACTGCAAATCGACCCAGTTGACTCCAGTCTAGATAGTAACTCTCTAAACCAGGATCTTATGGAAAACGTCCTGACAGTACGGTCACTCTGATGGTTATTTTGTACCTATCTCGACAACCACTACCTCCACCCTCGCACCCGGTAAGCAGGAACGCGTAAGCTCCGATTCATCCAGGCGACTAAACTCACGATCAACATACCAGATAATTCACCCAAAGGTACAGGCTAGCACTTCCAATTAACCTTCTCCCTCTCCCATAGTCCAACGCCATCATATTCGACGCCGTCAATACTATAGCACAGAGCTCTACCGGAACATGCACTGTATCTGCGAGGCAACAGACAACCTTGCATATTTGTTTCAAACTTAGCATACGTGGCACGTCATATGCATTTTTATAGAATCACATTTCCTGCATGATTCTGTGATCGCTGTTTTAAATGACTGTCTCCGCCATTCGTCCAGTTGTATACTTCTCAAATTGGATGTATTCCAGTATATTCATGTTCAATGCATATGGATTGTATAGAAAAAATATGGTAAAAGATTCGCTCCCTTGGTTGGATCGCAATTTCAATCACCAGACAAGTGCAAAAGCCAACAGGCCATAATTGTATAGATACAAGTTATAGATAGAATATGGTGACTGCATCTTTGGCTATTGTATTCGTCTGTTTGGAAAAGCACGATGGTGTTGCAGTTTTTCTATCTGTAAGATAGCTACGATATCAGACCAAACCGGTCAATCAGCTGAACAGTTTATATGTTATAAACAGGCTAACAACTGTAATGATTACGATGCTGATTGAACACTAGCGGGAGAGTGAATTACAATGCTCCAATCAACCGATACCCAATAGCTCCAATAGCTCCTCGTAGTTCGTTGTTTTATATCAATGGAATAATTTGGGCAAACAGCAACTAAAACACAGGTGTTCTGTAATTGAGTGCATGTTTTCACTGTTTCCGTCATTCGTACAGTTGCATACTCTCTGAACGAAATACTCACATTGTCATCATATGGGATGTGTTTCCAAACAGGTCGCTTGGTAGTGATACAAGGCGATTGTGTGAAAAATTTCTAAAAACGAAGACATACAGTTGAAAGACAAAAGCAAAATAACATGATAGTTCGGTTCAATGGAAATACTGCGATCTATAGGCCTTTACGTCTTAGGAAAATAACACTTTCGTTGGATGTGTAAGATGCAAGGGATCGGTTGTCTTCCAGTTGGCTTTATATTAATGCATGATGAAGATTACGAAGGAAGGAATGTTTTGAAACATGTGCTTTCCCCGGTTCGTTCTTTAAAGGTCAAGAGTCATGTACCAAATTGTCTTCAAAGAATGACAAGTGAAAATTTCTTAACTGTTCACCAAAAAGTAAGACTTAGAATGTTGTCTTGCTGAGAAATCCAATTAACAACTACAAATCTGGTTACAAAAAATCGTACTCACACTATACTCACTTCTGTCCTTAGTCATTGGCGGTGTCAGGATTTTTAGCACGGGCGTCGCGGGGCCGGTGATCTATCTTTGATTGAACAATTAAGAATCTCCCTCATGGGAACCCGGGGACACATAATTATTATGGGGGACACAGGTTTCTCATGGGGCTTGTGCCCCTCCTGCCCTCCTGCGGAGCTGCTCCACTTGTATCCGATTGAATAATAATAGTGTTTTCTTACAAAATATGACAAGAAAAGCATCACCCCGTGAGAAACATAATAAAGCTACGTGATCAGGTGATACGAATCGAATTTACCCCTTCTTCAAATGAAGCATCTGGGAAGCAACTGAACTCCCATCTCATTTGTGTACAGTTCGTCATCTACACAGCTGAGCCAAGAATGAAACAGGATTTCACAGGTTTCGACCAAACCATCCGTCGATCTTCAGCCTGCTAAATTTGATCCAGACGTTAATCTGACAGACGTGAAGAGAACAAGGCTTGCCCACCTTCACCGAGCTGTTTCCCAATTGATTGTGTATTTGTATGTAATGACGAATACATCCTGCGGCAAGTTATTCCAGTCACCTGATCCTGTCCGTTTGGCATGGGCGTCAATCATGTAGGGGGTGGGAAAGGGGGTATTGGAAGCCCCACTTTTTGATGATGGAGGACGCAATACTGAATCGCCCTCACATTTTGGTGACAAATCTGAGTCGAGACAGAGTAGTGTCATTACACAATGGTGCAGCTGATTGTTGTATTGTATTCACCAGCGGCCAAATAATGAGTCCCACAGTCCGTCCGTCCCTCTCGTCTCCTCTACCAGTTTTACTAAGGCGGAGAGATTCTTCCGTACTCTGCAGGGGACGCCTAAAGACATGGTCACGGAGTAGTTTGGACCTAGAGACGTGTAGTCACGTTATGGGTGTAACATTATCCACGAACGTCTAGGACGTGCTGAAACTAAATAAGTAGCAGAAACGTTCGTTGGCTCTCCAGACGGAGTATCTATTGCGACTCCAATAAATTGCCTAGGGCCACTCAATCAATCAATCACACAAATTTATGAAGAGCCATGAACCAAATAAAAATTTGCACTAAGGCGCTGCAGCACAGGATGACAAAAAATCACTGCTCAAATGCAATTTCAAAAAGATGCTGTTCCAGTAGCTTCCTGAACAGGGTAAAAGAGTCTGCAGTCTTGGTGGTATCCGGCAACTTGTTCCAAACATGCACGTGGCGCATAGCACGAGAAGGACCGATCCGCGAAAGTGGAGTGGCTGGTTCTATGTTCGATGAAGAACGTAGCGGCCGAATCGCGAGAACGCAGCTGTCTACAGGGAGTCTTGACCTGTAGCATTTCGGTAATGTAGGTTCGTGTTTGATTGTGGCAGGATTTGTAGATAAGCACTAGAATCTCGAAGTCTATTCGCTGCCTAATTGGCTGCCAGTGAAGATCAATAAGATCGGTGGCAATTGGATCAAATTTCCGCTTTCTCCTGATGAGACGTGCAGCAGTTCTCTGGATGTTAATCATACGCTTCAACTGTGACTCACTGACGCCAACAAGCAGACTGGTACAGTAGTCTAGTCTAGATGTAACAAGTGAGTGGACTCAAGTTTTGTGGATTCTTCCGTGAGCATTTTACGAACACGGCCTATTTTTGTCATGTGATGATTTGCGGCTTAGATGATCTTGGTTACATGTGCTGACATGTTCATGCTTCTATCCAACATTACTCCCAGACCACTCCCCTGGTGATTGAGATACATATCAGGACCTCAAGCCACCTCCGGTTTGTAAACCCATGCGGGAGTCCAGAAAAGAATTTACCCAGTTGTCACTCATTCCTTCATCAGGTTCGTGAGATTTTCATATATCTGTGTAAATGTGAGACAGTCAGACTAGTCAGACTTTTAACGGTATAGGAGACGATGTGTCAATTCTGTTACCAGACTGATCCGATGAAACATCCTATGTTTATAGAAGAGTTTCATAGGAAAAACAGGGACGTAAAATTGAATCTTCTTCTCATAGCCAACCGTTACAGCTGTATGGTAGAGCATAGAACTGTCGCAAAGCTGCTCGTTCGCTTCAGTTGTTACTGTGAAATATCATGACCCACCCAGCCCTAAGTTTGATGAGTTATGTATTATATGTGTTTGTCCCAGTCCCTAGTGTGGCAACAAAATATATCTGGTATCACATCAGACCAACTTGTTTTGTCGCAGGTTACCCCTTGAGTCGAGTAATTATCAGGACTTCTTTGGAGAGGTGTACTGAAGACATGCACACATCGTCGACATTATAGACTGTATCCACTGATGTGATTTGTGATCTCATGTTTGGTGTTCACAGTGTACTGGGATAACATGTAACACTATATTAATTAGGTGTCAATAGAGTTTCTTTCGGCAGCATGTCACGTCAATCGAAGTTACGTGTAATATATATATATCTGCTTTACTTTCGAGAAGGGAATCTATACGTTTGAAGCAGTGAGAAATAGCACACGTCGCAGATTCCCACACTTCAGCAGCATATTGCGAAGATGGAAATGTGGCAACTCCAGGCTCAACGGACAAAACGAATGCAACGCTATATAAACGTATGCCTGGTCAGTAATAACATACACGGCAGGCACAGAGCCAGAAAATCAATGAACATGTATCCCCACGAACACCCATGTGTACACAAGAGATCCACTGATAGATGCGGTATGGCGGAACGGAGAACTGGTTGAATACAAATCGAAGGAGGCGATGAAGACTTATTGTCAGAAAGGGTACACCGAGAAATGTGCGTCGGAACCGCTACATGGGCAATATCAAAGACTGGTCTCAGAGATAACATCAACAGAGAGAGCATACCAATGGATGAGCAGTAGTCAAAGAGCACAAGCAAAGGTATTGCGATCATCCATGGACTCGAAGTGCCGAATGTGATGTGGAAAAGAAGAGGTGATAGTCGACAATGCCACAAGAGAGGCAGCGATAATCGAAACGGGAAGGCGAGAACAGAAAGAGAAATACCAGGATCTGCGATTCGAGGTACAGAGCTCGTCGAATTAGGCCGTATAAAAGTTGCAGAAGCTTCGTTAAAACTGGCTGATTTCGGCAAATAATTACAAGGAATGCATCATTCTATTTACCCTGCATATATTATTAGGTAATATGTCCTGCACACAGCTGACAATACGCACGTTGATTTTGGTTGATGCCAGACAGACCGGGCGTGGTCTGTTACTGCCAAAATTCAGCCAATTCAGCGCAGAAGCACAGGGCCTAAGACCAAGTGCCACCAAGCAAAGATACTGCGTCGATCCGCAGACTCGAACTGCCGAATGCGGCGATGAGAAATACGAGACTACAGCGAGTTCATGCTCGAGAGTAGCCGGGGCAAATATTAAAGACATTGTTTTAGGAAGCATCCATTTAATTCAAGGATGAATTCATTCTTCAAAATCTTTAGTTTGCATTTTGGTTGTGTGACCGGGACACGGTTGACACCCCTCATTTGGTTATTTTATTCAATTTTGTGAGGATAAGTTGAAAAGGAAACAGGATGATGTGTGGAAAATACGTATCCATGCAACTGCTATTAAACATTAGTACATTACATGATATTCAAATTGCAGTTCTCCATTTTGGGTCGAAAATATGCTTCTGTCACACTTTTACAGTGCTTTTATGATTTAATCATTTGATGAATCACAAGGATTTTTTGGAAAGATTCATATTTTTATTAAAGAGGGAAATAAATCCATTTTGAAGAAACATGTAATCAACAGATCGGGACTTATTTTATTCCTATCAAGGGGTCATATTCTCTTTTCGTGTCCCGGTCACATCTGACAAAATGGTTGATTTAGACTCCTCGCAACGATGCACAACAGATTGGCGAACCAACTTCCGAATGTCATCCCACACATACGGAGGACGACACCCCGCCAACATCCGTCACTATCAAGTGCGGAATATTCCAGGGAGACGCCATATCATCCCTCCTGTTCTGCATAGCCCTCAGCGCTCGTCGGAACAGTCCGAATATTCAGCACCAACATCTGCTGGGAATTTAGACTTGACAATTGTGCCTGACAGACGAAAGTCTCTCGTAGTCAAATTGATAATAAAAATAAGTAACACATTTTCCTGTTTTGAAATATCTCGATATGAGTGACTTGGGGAATTGGGGTTATTTGGGGCAAAAGTTCAACAGCCTGCAAATCGATGTGAATTGAATACAAGTTTGGCTAGTGACATATATGTTGTTCCCCATGTTACATGGTTGTGAACAATGAATGAAATTCTCATGTTGTTGCCATGGTAACCAAACGAACCTCCTCATTGGTCCAAACTGGGAACAACTGTAACTACATAACCCGAGTACCTATGAATTTGAAATGTCGCTATGTGGTGCATGTGGCCGCATTCTGAGATCGGTTGCCGTGGCAACTACAATCGACCAATCAAGTCGAAATGGCCGATCAATCCGCAATTTCAGGCACCATGAGATGAATTCGGTTAAACGGAAATCATGGTACCGTGGCTACTCCCTTTCTCTATTATCATGCCAAATTTGGTGCCCATGCTATGTTCCGTTATTGAGTTATGTCCGTCTCCGTGAACGGACACTGTCAATTTCAACATTTTGAATAAATTGCTATTCAAAATTTCATGTACGTAGTTTTCTAATGAAGACACCAATTTCAATGCCTGAAACAGAAAAGTTGCCATTTTGGATATGGAAATACAAGTGAGACTAACAGGTTAGTCTCAGTATATCATGATACATCACTATAAGGAGTGAGCGAAGCTTTGCACTTGAAGGAATTCTGGGGTGAAAACAGGGCAATTTCAAGAGGATATATCAAAATTCTCCCATCGACTTCGTACAGATACAAGTTCCACGAAATAGTGGATTTTGTTTTTCAAGCTCCACTAATTGGGAAATTCAAGGATTGTTTGCATTTTTCCTTCACTTTCTTGGGACTTCAGACATGAGTCCTCAAGAAAAGCACATAACCTCAAAACTGATTTTCCCTGTCCATGAGGGGTTTTCCTGTCCCCAATTCCCCCTAAAGGCCATGTAAAGTGAAAACCCACACTTTTTAGATCGCACCTGTATCGTTTTGGAACTTACATAGATGAAAAGAGTGAATTCCATAACCCCCTAAACTCTTATTTGAAGTTCCAAACTCATTATGTTCTTGTGTTATCTACATTACTTGTTTGGGTCCAATGACGTCACAAGGAGAACCCAAATGGATGTTGCTATTGAATTACACAGTAATCGCTGATTTTTTGTTCCTCCTGGAGACCGGAGTGGAGAATGCGAGTTAATTTTCATCACTGAAGTGAGTGAAGTCGATCATTGCATGCATATCTATATGTTGTTACCAAGTCTGTGAATTTTTTCAGTCAAATCGGACAGATTTTACGATTTGTTCCGAAGTGTCTCGCAGGGAAATTTCATGACATTTCCCTGGTGTACGTAGGTTTTACTTTTACCAAATTGCGTTGATGAACGCAATTTAACCAATAAGACTGCGCCACGAAATGCGGCAGAACTATCAGAGATGCCGCATTACCGTTTCACAAGGAACGACGTCCACAGATTTCGAAATCAGATTTACCCGAAAGCTACTTTACTGGCCAAAAAACAACAGGTGTTCCTATAGACGCGCCACCATGTCGGGCAAGTGAAGTTACCCGACCCCATAGTTCATCGTCTGCCCTCAACAAACGGGCGGTACCAAAAGGACGCGACCTTTTCCGCTTAGACTGTTGCGGCAACAGCCAATCAAGACGCGTGATATCAGTCAGGTGTATGTCGTCAGCTTCCTTGAACATGTTCCATTCCCGATTGACAGCGAACATGACAGAAGAGGTCTTAAGTTCCGTGGATGGTAACACCCCGGCCTACTTTTCCGAATCATTTAATTATGAAACAATTTTCTAATCCCTGAGAAAGAAAGATTCAAACTCCCTCAACATCGGACCTAGAGACGCTCCGGGCATAACATGCAGTTTTGGCGAGAATCGAGTTGCAAGTAATTTACACCCACCGGGCTACAGGGAACGCTATAATGAACCAGACGTGGAGTCACTTTAGCTTGGGCTGGAATTTTATTCCTTCCAGTTTTACAGCCTCTCGAGCAGGGATGGAACCACTACAATTGTTACTGTTCAATGGAAGCGTGGAAGCTGTTTTTTGCACGAAATATAGGCAATAAGCAGTTTGTCTCTACAGCTCTAGGGGGCTCAATTGTGTTTATTTGCCAATAGGGAGGGGTGATGCCAGGTATAAGGGCGGCAGGGCGCCCTTCCCGTCCCGCACCCCAAGTCAAATCTCTCGCTACGCCACTGACCTACCAGTATGCGACTATTTGTCTATTTCGTGTAGCAATTTAGTCTACCTTGTATCTAGACTTCAGAATGATCAGATCATTAGGTTGAGGAGCCAGTTTAGTATAGCCGACGCTATAGGCATATATACGGGAATGGTTCAGCAACGAGAATGCAACATCGGTCTTCTCGACAAATTGTCGGTCGGTCCATGTAATTTGGACTTGCTAATGATCTTCATATCTCCTTGGAATACAGCCCCGCCATCAGTCCATGTGTATATGAACTTACTGGGCTGGGTTGGCTGGCAAGATACGCCGGCGTATTTGCCTCGCAGTCCTCCCGCCCGACTGTTGTATAAGACTATCGACACCAAGGAGTAAGAGGCGACTGAGAGGCGGCAATGGGGCGATTGTTAGCCTACAATCTTGTATTCATGGTCCACTCCTTGGGAGTACTACTAGTCAGGGGCGGCGGGCCGGGACTCGGGCATATCCATGTGGGCCTCCTCTGAATATGATACCGTTGTTCGTCCAAGCCTGTGGCGTCGCCAATCTCCACCAGATTGGACCAATATGCTCGATTCCCAAAATCCCCCAAAAATGCCCACCCACACAAACTCGATGTACCCATGATGTAGAGTTGTAGACTACAATATTTATGTCAGACAATACTCCTAAATGATAAGACTTAAACTAAAGAGTCAAAAACAATATAATACAAAGTATGATAGATCTTGAATGGAATAAAGTCAATAAGATTGGTTGTCATGCTGATCAGAATTTAGACTTAGGACAATGATTCATTTTATTAGGATGGTAACAATTAATTATGATAGATTCATTTTTTTCAAATTGTTTCATTCAGTAGACTGTCTGTTACCGCGGTTGATCAATGGGGCCAATGATGATGGGATCCGTCCAGCCCTACTCCTAGTTAGTCCTACTCCTAGTCCCACTTGGACTTATGCTACTGCTTTAAGTGCTAGTAGTGCTACTGCTGCATACAGAATGCTCCATCCACACAGGGCGGACCACAAATCAGTGGCAGGCCTCTCGTCCTGAACCTAATTGATCACCCCGAAGTCTATCGGGATAACAAATAAATTCTCACTTACCGATCTGCGCCTTCTCGCCATTCACGGCGGTATACGTGCTTTTACCCTCACGTCTAGATTTCTTCCAGAAAGCCATGATGTGAGAGTAGAGAGATTGCGGGTGTGTTTAGAATTGGAGTTATCAATAGGTCGAAGAACTCGATAAATAATATCCCAGGCTGAAACAAGAGAGAAACAATACGACTCGTTTGAATGATGGTATTCCAGCAAAGGAGTGCGAATCAATAGAACAATACACAAATCAATAATATTATTAAACAGTCAAGAAGGCTAAATTTTATTGTAATGTGTATGCCTGGGCAAATGCAATTCAACCTCAGCTTCCGTTCCACTAGTTTCACTTTTAGACCAACACCAAACGGCAAAAGTACCAGGTTGCGGTAAAATTGCCAGTTTGTACACTGCGAATAACAAGCGAGACAAGTACAAATAGACTAACTGCTGGACGGAGTCGCCGAATACAAATAAACAAACAGGTGAGGATACGTCTTTACTCCTGCCTAAAAATCCGGTTTAATCCAGTTTGTTGGCTCCCAGGACCCAATTGACCCCAGCTGGGAGGTGACCTTTAATCCTTGGAGATGATCCCGTTTACTGAAGCGACCAGCTGATTCTAATAGCTTCTCGGAACTGGTCGGAAGTCTAAACAGAGAATATTGGTATATTGGGTAAGTGCTACTGTTATTGTCAATACCAAAGCCGATGTGTGTCAACTGGTCGGAGCCGAGGCGATGTTTCCAAGGAATGAATTGAACTCGACGATGTCGTAAACTCGTATAATGACGTTTGTTGCAGCGCTTCCGATATGCCACAGCTAACGGTTTAGGTACATTCCGGTGTAGTGCCTTCAACACCATATGAACGACGGCGTTGGAATTGGTAGCTGGGTATCGCGAAACAGCTGCGTGAACTACTGAGAGTCCAGGGCACTTTTTTGGGGGTTCATGCGGGGATGCCAAACGTCATTTCAGCAGGGGTGAAGTTTATTAATCAGCGAGGAACCCACGTTGTATCCATGGCATGTCGTCCAGATGCAGAGATAGGTAGTAGTAGTAGTGAGGGGTTTTTCGGCAGGGAGTGCGCGTTGTTCGGCGCGTGTGTCGTACAGTGTCTTCTCCGCCAAGGAAATGACAGCTGGGCGCCTTCTTTTGACAGGCGCCCTCGGCGCCGAGTGTTGAATGAAATGTCCACGGTATTCCACGCTAATTGTATAGTGGAAGAATACACCAAACGCATGTGTTGATCTGTCCTTAGGTCCAATGGTCACGAGAAACAACCTTTCATTTTATGTCGGGAAATGTCTTCGGACAGCATTTGGACCAACTGATTTTTTTGTGTGTAACTTTTAGTGATTGCCATATCGTGATTTACAACATGCGACCTTATGGGGTCACGTCATGAGATGAACGATTCGAAGCTGTGTAATACAAAGTCAATGCAAAGCACATATTCTTTATTCGCTGTAGCAAGCAAATTACCAATATGATCTGAATGAAAGCTTATGGAATTTTTCACAAGATACGAAAAAAGAAATTCGTTAACTTCGTTTGTGAATGCTACCTTCCGTCATCCTCTAATGATCTTATCGATCAATGTTCAAATTTGCAGCATCAAGTCAATGGGTAGCCTCCACATCGTTCGTCACCCCCGTGACGTACAATAACAATCAATGTGCATGGGATACTTTTGGAGCAAATCAAAATCTCAGCAAAACAACAGATAGAAATATAATCAAAACCTTTTTAGTGCAGGATTTTGACAATTTGTTACATGACCCACTCCCTCCAATCGTTACTACGGATTGATTGTTCAAAATGTTACGCACTTCCACAGTCAGGTCACATCTACTGATCCGGAGTCAATTCGAAAATCGCAATTTTGTGGGGAATAATGACAGGGAATAAACGTAATAATGATTTAGAAACGATATGTACCAGCGCAATAATATCGAAGAACATTGAGCGGCTTAATGAGGCATGGTATTTTTCATACGAAGGTACTCGTTCTACTTTATTCATATGACTTTTCGCAGTTATACGGGACTTTTCTTCTTCTTCTTCATGTTTAACGTCCTTTTTCTTTTTTCAGGGGGTTGGACGTGCGGCGGTACTGACTGCCTTCTTCCAAGCATTACCATATTTAACATCGGCACCCTCCAACCTCCAGCGGTAATACGAATGCAGCCTATTCGGAGAATGTCCTTCTCTGTTCTGGACGCAAATCCGAGGTCTATAGTGTTCTGTTGCATGATCTGCATCCGCATGAACACAGATGAATGAAATGCTTGTATTTCAGGTCGGAGATTTAGCAAGGAATCACTCGCAATACACAGCTTTATTGCCTGCAGCACAGAAATTAATGAACGAAATTTGAAGTGAATTGGGATTGCATTGATACATGGGTTGGTAAATTATGAATTTGATTCTATATATCGGCTTTCGTTGTGTCCACGTTGCGATTAGTCGAAGGAACATCAAAATTTTGGCTCATGATTTTTTTCCGATTCAACAACGTTCATAAATACGGGAAGAACAATTCCTTAGATTGTGAGAGCAGTTTCTCAACATCCCTTCTTTACTCGGTATAGACTATATAGCTCCTCTAATCCACCTTAGTCGCCTCCTGTACGGGGAGCGGAACGGACACAGTCGAAGCTATTCCGCGGCCCTGCATGGCTCGCAGAGGGAAGTAGTCCAGTCCATAGACATTGGTGATTATTCGTCGGAATGGCGGCCATTTTGGATTCATGCAAATTAGAAAAATTTCAGACAACAAAGGTTGGTATTAACTAAACAATGTAGCACCCCGCCCACGCTTCCTGGTTTGAAATGCTGAATGGTCTTTTGATGGTAGGCTGTTGGCCTACCCCCTGCATTGCCGCAAGCCATCAATTCCCCAGTTCCTGGAACGGGATCGAGAACGGGCGCCGGGCGGTGCTTGTATACACTCGAGAGGCTAATTACGCACAACCTGAAAGTGACTTTGCTAGCGGACGCAATCATCGCCTTTACTGATGGAAATTGAACGACTAAATTAGAATCTGTGCCTATGGCTATACCCGTATCGTGCAATATCGCTACAGTATACATGTAGCCCGGCAAACGGAATGAAAACATGGATTTCGTGTTCTCCCGTTTCAAGACGATCAGCTGGGACTGATTTAGGGGGGGGGGGGGCTGATCCTTGTAAATGTTTAACAATAGTGATACAATGGTGAAGGCCAATAGGCCGAGCTCTCTCTCGTGTTTTTAAATTGTGCGAATAACATATTCATCGCTCGAGACCGAATTCATGGGAAAGCCAATTAAATTCGGTTCAACACAGCTGTAGACAACAATTGCCTGCTAGTTTAAATTGGTACCACTGAGATTTCCGATATTACATGGGGATATGCCGCCCTCGGTTCGGTCCTGTCAATTAAAAACACTACAGGTCATACGGTGATGTGTCGCAGGGCCTACGGTGCATATACCTCAAGTTCAGATACCCTACTGTGCATTTACTGTTGATCTACTCTTTAGGAACATCAGTTCCGATTAGGCGAATATTTTGCAGCATTATCCAGCAAAGAGCAACCTAGTCGGCGAGTCAGATATTAACGGTGACTCACAGAACAAGATTCTACTTGCATCCCAGCAATAAAATGTAACATAAATGCGCATAATTTATATGCAGCCTATGTTTGGTCAACAGTCAACACATGCAGTCTCCATGGCTACTGGCTAGGCTAGGCTTACTTGACTAAATTATGGGAGTAATACGCCTCCATTTTGGACCATAATGTTTACCCAATGACTTGGGTACGAGGCAATTTTTTTCATCCCTCTTCCCAGCCGATGTGCTCGCGATTCCCCTAGCCTGGGCATTCTTTGACCTCCATGTGAACAGCCTGTTACCCTAGTAACAGGTTAACTAGCGGCGTTCACGGGCGCAGCCTTTTTCCAGTCGCGGGGCACTGGCTTTTTTCTCTATACTTCATTGCCCAGGTGGAGCATCACGCTTACAATGGCAGATCGTCTTTATTGATATTGACCCCTGACCTCTCGCAGTTCGTCTGATGCTCTCGCCACTTGATCACCTATAAACATGGCCATCACGACGGGAGCAACTGATCGGCGTTCGATTCCCTTCAAATGTTAGGACATGATGCCCCCCAGGAAGGGTTAGCGCTGGCTCTGAAATTTGTGGCCCGATCATGAGATTTTGATCCATAAATCGACAGAGCACTGTTATTTTATGGGAAAAGTGTAAAATATCTCTCCTTTCTGGACCAAACAGTTGTCTATGACGGTATGACCCCGAGTAGCGCTAACCCTGCCCAAGGGTTCACCGCATGGGAAAGCTGTAATTCATAGGCGACTCCCGATCTGCTGAGGTGTTAACATGAAACTATTTATTCGTCATGTCGTGGCATTCTGTCATGTGTGATGTTACAACCATTATTCTTCAGGAACCGTGGTTATCGGCATTTGACACCACTGTTGGTCTCCTCGCGCGGGGGCCACGATCTCTGGCAGTCTGAGGGCCTAATAGCCATGCACCTATGTGCTGCGGTATGTAACAGCCCCTCAGGGAAGTCCCCCCCTGGGAGGGGCGATAAGGAAGCACATCGACAGCTCGCCAGGTGCAAGCAACAACAACAACTACTGGACCCGATATAAGAGGTGGTAAAATTAAATCTGAAACAAATCGAAAGGTCATATTGCAGGAAACGCGAGTGATGAAAGTTGGGTACGATAGACAAGTTCAACGTCAAACGCGCACGCGTGTTAAACAGTGTCATTCAGAGGTCAAAATTATTTAAAAGCCATACAATCGAAATCTGAATTGGAGGTATATCATTGCTGAGATATCCCATGTTCAGCGAGACGACACAGTGCGGGGAACGATATGAAGGCCGCCCATCGACACACACACACACAGTAAATGCTGAATTCCTCGATATTAAATGAAGAAAGACAGAAGGTTCTGTAACATTCACAAACGAAGTCAATACTTTTTCTCTACTGTCCCGTCTCCCGTGTCGTTTTTTCGGGAGCCTGGTGTTGATTCGTCCTTGTGTATTTTCGTATATTGTGATTATAGTTGAAATCAAGGTTTATATTCGTTTGTATTTTGTGTGGTTATAGCAGTTTTTCTTTTTACATTCTATATTTGTACATGCTGCTTCGTCTCATTGACAATGATTGTCATCCATTATTCCGTTCAATTTTGATTGGCTCCATTCTGTAAAGCGCCTTGATCATCATCTGGAATTGTCATCCATTATTCCGTTTAATTTTGATTGGCTCCATTCTGTCAAGCGCCTTGATCATCATCTCGATGGATATGTGCGCGCTATATAAATCAAATAATGATCATTATTATTTATTACATGGTTTTCAAAAGTACTTGTCCTGCTCTCATTTTCACACACGTACTGATACCGGCTGGCACCAAATAATCAAGTGTTGTTTCGAAATATTCCTGTCCTGTTTATGCACTTGTCCATTGCATGACGCACCCCCTATACCCCTGGCATGGTCAGTCAAGTGTGAGTCGTTGTCAAATTGAAAATGACTGAGGTGTGTGTCACTTCACCTGAATTGTCAGTCACAAAAGTGACTCAGGGGTGTGTCATTTCACTCGGTTTATCATGT
>JAODTT010027770.1:0-10465 GCA_025400115.1 Pentamera pediparva
ACTTTTGTGTTACGGAGGTTCCTGAGTCCTCCCCCACCCCCCCACGTGACGTCACACAAGGGTTGCGCAAAGACAGTTGCTGCTCCTTTTCATACAGCTAAATTACGGATTGCGGTTTAAATTACCTTAGTGGGTCAAATTCAACATTTTAACATATAAAATCATTTCAACATCTACCAGGATTGGACGCCTGAAGAGTTACTGAATGAGATGGTCATCTCAAAAAGATGTATAAATGCCCGCTGCTCCCTTCGGCATGATATGCATCAAAGGATTTCATGAACTTACATAATATACGCCAGCACTCCAAGGGACCATACGTCAGTGGGAAGACCAACGGCTTCATAGTTAACTACTTCGGGGGCGACAAACTCCGGCGTCCCAAACATGACTCTGATTGGTTCATCAGGGTCTATCTCCCGAGAGAGGCCAAAGTCAATCAGCTTCAGATCGTCTGAAGTCCTGTCTCGGAGCATGACATTCTCAGGCTAAGAAGGAGAAAAAAGATGCATAATTCCAGTGAATCATGTGTGTTGTCTGGGGTGTTAGGAAAGGCCTGTGGTGTTGCAAAATTTCAGGACAGGTTTATCAATTCTGTGGGAAAACTGTCCAACGTGGTCTGGGGTGGTATGACCCCTATTTTACAGGAATTAGTGACCAAATGGAAGGAATTGCACTGCTTATAAATAGTTACGAGATAAAACAGTGATGCAGATCATGATAGGCCAGTGGATTGATTTGACTTCAAGAAAAAAAATTGACCTAGAAGTTTGACTTCCTCAGCACACTGATATTAATACATCAGAACAAGTGGACAAGTGGAGAACAAGTTCACATGTCAATTGTAATTGAATATGAGACCTACCTTCATGTCAAGATGCAGTATGTGCTTCTCATGCATGTGCCGTACACCGGAGCAGACCTGTCTCATGTACTCAACGATCTCAGGCTCTGTCAGGATGTGGTTCTCATCAACGATACGGTCAAACAGCTCACCACCGGTCAAACTAAATAGAGGGAATGAGTCAAAGTTACAACTCTACTGATAATACTGACAATAATCATAATAAAAATAGGGATGATCATAAGACAGTATGTATATATCATCAAATGCCAACAGGCCTCTGAGCGAACACGTTTTGAAGATTAATATAAACAGAAATTTTCAGTAATATGAAATTCAGGAATTAGGTATCTATCATTCTAATCAAGATCATTTCAGGTATAGTTTGTCAAAAAATAGTTTGGTCAAACAGTACATCATTGGCCAAGCTGAATGGAGCAATAATTAATGTGTGTCTATATATTTATATAGCAGCATTCTTCAGCGATCTCAAATCTCAAAATCTGATATTTTGATCAAAATCATTTTAGGTATGGTTCTTTCAAAAGCGTTTTGCATTAATCAACATGTCACAAGGACCACAGAGCCTCCAGGCTCTACTTTTCTACCTACCATATGGTCTGTGAGCATAACAATTGGCAAAATATCTTGGATGAGTACATGTTCATTCGGAGGGCAACACACACAGAAATATACACAAGAAAACTGCCTCTCTGATCATGATTCATAGGGGGCAAAAAAATAATTGGGTGTACTCCATATAGGCCAGCCCGGGAGTGTCAAATAAAACATTGACCATGCAATCCCAATTGTTGAATACGTGGTAGGTAATCTCCTACTGTTATAGACTTCACAAAGCTGAATAGCTTCACTGGCACGGATGCTGGTGGGGGCACACCTGGAGCATGCCCCTTCTTTGATGACCAACATTTTTCTGATAGATATGGAAAATATGCTTACTACATGCTGGGAGATCGCATCAAAGCGCATCTGTAATTCAAATGTTCTAAGCTGCCCACTGTGGCTTCGTGCACTCTGCACTTGCTTGTCGACATTCAGCTGATGGCATGTGTGCCCTCCCTTTCTCAAAATCATGCAGCCGTGCCTGCTCCAGGTTGGCCTACATGAAGTATATCCCAAAATCAGGGAAAATAGAGTTGGAAATAGCAGTTGCAACACACTTTCAAAAGTGAATGGCAGTCAGTAGACCACACAGGTATCAGTTTTCTAAACTAACATTGCATATTACCATACTGTTTGACATTATTTCCAATGCAGGTAAAACCGGACTCACAATTCTATAATCATGATGATTTCATCAGCTGTTTCAAAGTATTCATAGAGCTGCAGTATCCTGGGGTGGTGCAGTTGTTTCATGACATTGATCTCCCTCTTGATGAGTTCCTTCTCAGCGTCAGTGCATTTGATGAATTTGGCAGCCCAGGTCTTCTTGGTCGCCTTCTCTGTGGCCCTGTAGACCACACCATATGAACCCCTGAAATGGAAAAAGAGTTATGGGAAATGTCATTTCAAGTAGGTCAACACATGTTATTATCTACATGCCAAGATAATACCCTCACACAATTTTTCCATCCTCATATCGTACTTTGCCCATGGAACTTTTTCAAATTTACCTTCTGTGGACTGCAACATATTCACCACAGTGCTAGTGGGACACCATAATGTAGTGTAAAAGGCTATTCCTCTCATGTACTGTAACTATCAACAAATTTATCATCCTAATAATAATTTTATTTTCTCATCTCAGCAAATATCATCCAGGAATGAATGAATCACCTTCCAATTTCCTCATGGATGTCATAGTAGTCATAGACTGAGCCGATCCGTTCGCCACCCTGGTATCTGGGTACGTCAAAGAGTCTCGGCACCTGGGTGTCGTAATGTCTCATTCGGCCCTCCAGGTCTTCAAATTCTGGTCTTTCCTCGGCCACCTGTGCAGCTGTAAGTAAAGCACAGCAGTATTAGGAGCAAACAATTGACCAACCACATTTTTTATTATCTGTCCACAAATAATACCTTCTTACATTTTGTCACCAAGCACTGCCACCCTAAACTGGTACTCTGTCATGACAATTCCATTGTATTTCCATTAATTTGCCCCTCTATCACAACTGTATCAGCAACAATCACCCACATTTGTCACATTATATCGTCAAGAATCGAATTTCTCCTCACCTTTGGTCAAGCCACGTATGGTGTCAGTAGTGGGAGCGCTGGTGCCATAGGCGCTCAGTGCTGCCACTCTGAACTGGTACTCTGTGCCTGGCATCAGGCCAGTCAACTCAGCCCAAGTATTTGGAGTGGTGAGAGCTCGGACCCATGGACCAGACACTCCTTCTCGCTTCTCAACCACATAGGATGTCACAGTGCTGCCACCATCTGAGGCGGGTGGCTGCCAGGATAGTTTGACAGTGTCGCTGGTGGTATCCAGGACCTCAACACTTCTAGGCTGATCAGGGTGGCCTGGAGAAGGTAGACAATAGATATTATCAGGTGTTTTAGAGAGAACTCTGAATGCTCACTCACTCACTGGTCTCCATATTAAAAGCACACATAAGTGCAAACACGTTAGAGGAAAATAATGCAGTAATACTGGACAGAAAGCTTTACCAGACAAGAAAATTGAGAGTAAACAATACTATTTGGATTTCAACTTTTCAAGACAGTGGGGAATCACAAATACCAAGAATTCTTATCCTATTTCTCAAAACACTACGATTCCACTTAATTTAAAAAAAGTGCTATAACATGGCTGACCACCATTCCAAGAGAACAGCCTTATGGAGGGAGCAAGTTACAATTATCAAGGCTTAAAAATGTTTGTGATTTATGATCAAATGCAAAAAGCTAAAATTCTATTTATGATCATGTTGACAAATGCAAGCTAATTACCAAGAGGAAATAATAATATATAATTATATTATAAAAATCAATAATAAGTAGCAAAATTCTTACCAAGGACCAGAACATTGATATCAGCAGTTCCAGATCCGTATTGGTTCTCAACAATGACACGGTACCGACCAGCATCTTCTGGCGTCACTCTCGAGACGACAAGGGTGCTGTCACGGTCGATCGTCTTCACCTCTCTCCGGCCGTCGAGCATGATGGGGCGGTCGTCGTGCTCCCATCTGATGGTTGGCTTAGGGGACCCGGTGGCATCGATGCGAAGCTTCAAAGTCTCGCCCGGCATGAGCGTGATGGGTGCTGCTCGGAGGTGGGAGGGGAAATCCACTGTCGGGGGAACTGGAAAAGAGGAGACTCAGTATAAATAAACTGAACATATAGACTTCGGAAGGACTGCATGGGTAGAAAGCTGGTTTCACTAGGCTGAACAGTTATCACAATGAATGTCAAGAATACAGTCAACTGCATGAATGTTGCTGTCATCTGGTACGCTATTCTGCCATTTGTTGGCACTGTTCATTACCAACTCCACTTGTTTCTGTTTGATTGGCTACTCAAAATTCAAGAAAAGGAAATCCTAAAACGTAAGGCTACATTCTAGAGAAAGAGTACATATGAAAGAGCTATTCCACAATTGAATCACAGATAACAGCTGGTTATTGACCATGGTTCACTCAATTGACAAACTGTATGTTTTGATTCCACGGGCAAAATAGCACTGCACATGTCCATCCCTAAGTGAATATCTATCACTCACCATGAATATTCAGACTGGCCTTTGCATATTCAGTGCCAGAGGCATTAACAGCCTCTGCAGTGTAGTCACCAGCATCCTCCTCATACACCTCATTGATGGTCAGTTTGTAGACACCGTCGTGGGCGTCCATTCTGTACTTCGATCCAGCTTGCAGCTCACGCCCGTCGCGGTACCACTTCACGACCGGTGGCGGTATGCCACTGAGTTCGCACTGCAGCAGGGCTGATGTGCCCTCAGCGGCCGAAACTGATGTCAGTTCCTTCAGGAAGAATGGTTTACCTTTTCCTGTAGAATGAGGGAGGGTTCAGATTGGATGGTTATGCAATGTTCATTGACAGGTCATTATTGTTGTCCTCTTGATTCAAGACGATGCAAGATTTCCTTCAGTCACTACTCTCCGCCAGCATTTGGCATAACAATAATGATATTAGGCTTTTATAAAACACTTTTCACCAGAGTGCTTAAAGGGCATCACAGATATATCCTTGAACATAGGAACTAGGCACACACTGTACACTGGATGTACTCTGGTTGCTCACAGGTCACCAATTATCACCTGGGTAGGATGGACCAGAGGAGTGTCCTGCCTGAGGACACACTGGAAAGCCGTTCAAATTGTGGGATTCAAACACAAAATCTATTGATCTTGAATCTAAACTAATCTGATTTTAACTAATCTGGCAAGGATGTTGGGAACAGAATTATTCACCACAAGCAAAAAACATATCAAGGCATTAGATATGGTCTTAGGCCTCAATTGTTGAAGGCCAAAGGTCAAGCAAAGATTACTTTACTTTCGGTATTCTCCACTTGTTAATTTGTTATATTAAGGGAGTCAAACCCTCGGATGGAATTCCAGCCTATAAAAGTGTGAAAATCGGGCACAATCTGCTATTGCAAAATGCGCCTTGTGATGTCACAGGGGGAACTGCGTAAGCCTCTGTAATACAAAGTCGATACAAAACATGTACTTCAATGACAAGTTACAGAATTGTTCACAGAATATGACAGAATAATCCCATTCATTTCTTTTTAAATATAACTTTTCCTCTCTCTGTCATCACAATGCAAAATCGCAGCATTAAGGTGTGTAGAGTCGATGGGCGACCTTCGCATTGTCAACTCGTGACGACATCATTTCCTAAAAGTGAATTGAAATAAAACAGCAATGCAACATGCTTCAGTCTTCAACTTTGGGGTGTAGGTTTTCACATGCCCTCTTTTCACCTATGCCAGTTCAGCAAAAATCTGTTACATGACCTTTGGCCTTCAACCAAAATCACTTCCCAAAGATTGCCAAATAAGTTTGTAGGGTCATCATTCTGGGAGTTATTTAGCATGAGATTTGACCTTCTGCAGTGAACAATGCCTGTGGGAAATTTGTTCTCATATTATTTTCATGCGACATCTTATCAGACTATGCAACATTGTCACACAAATATGGGCTGGCAAAATTACTGGAGGGAAGGATTGTCTCCAGGAGTGATATCTTAAAACCTGTGTTTCCCATTATTGGCAAATATAGTCAGAATTTTTAGTGGGGTCTCACCTCCAACTCCTGCCATGTCGACTGGCTCTGAGAGTCTACTTGGCATGCTCCGGCCGAGCTCGTTCACCGCCATCACCCGGAACTCATACTCGCAGACCTCTGACAGGTCCGGGACCACACACTTGGTGTCCTTGATTGGCTCATCAAAGACACGCCTCCAGCTCTTGCGGTTTGTGACCTTCATCTCGAGGACATAGCCGATCACGGGGCTGCCTCCGTCTGAGTCAGGCTTGGACCAAGTCAGCTCTAATGATCGTGGCTGGAGTCCAGTGATCATCGGCTTAGAGGGAGGTGATGGAACATCTGGTGGAGGGGAAATATGTAATCATAGGGTGTTAGAGAGTGCCTAGCATGTATACAGTCTCAATGAAGTCTTAATGTTGGTAATTCTCAGGGTTCAAATCAGGTCAAATCCATCAAGCATGGTTGTGACCAGTGGTCTCCAGCCAGGAGGTATAAGCGATGGAAGTGGGACGTCTGGAGGATTGAGAAATAGGTATGAACTGTTTTAAAAGTGTCCATTGTGCAGTGAGAAGGCAAGGCTCCCAGCATGTTATGAGAACAATTCTGGGAGCATATTTTCACTGATTTTTTGCTCCAGTTTCAATATACAGCAATCCGGGGAATGATTTCGCTGTTTTGCATGGATACAATCATCCGAGAGGCTCAGGGTACACAATAATTATTCTTCCCAGTTTAAAGCAGACCATTTTTAGAGAGCCTGAAGCAACTAGGTGCAGAACTGTTCATCTCCCAGATCCCTGGTCAGGGGGGAAGAATGGAAAGGAAGGTGACAACATTTTCCTAGGCTGCTCACCTAATATTTGTCTCTCATTATTATTATTGTTATCATATAAATTATTATTGAGCAAGGCACCACAGATCCGGGGAGGGAGAGGCGGATGATGAAGAGTTTCTTTCCCAGCTGCTTACCTATCTTTCCTCTCCCGAAGGTTGCGTCCCTCACTTCAAAGGGTTCGCTCTTCCCATACTTGTTTTCTGCGATGACTCTGAAGATGTAGGGTACCCGCTGCTGCAGGCGCTGGAAGGTGTAGTTGGTCTCCGGGGTGGTCCCTACCTTGGACCACATCTCCTTGCCGAGCTGTTTCATCTCCAGGTGGTAGAGGGTCACAGGGGCGCCACCGTCATCCCTGGGCGGGGCCCACCGGAGGTGGATGCTGTCGGGTGTATCCTGCCGGGTCACAAAGTACTCTCCCTCTGGGGGACCTGGCTTGTCTGAGAAGGAACGGTCACAAAGAGATGCAGAGAATGAACCAGTCAACTGTATAAAGTGGTGATGACATCATCCCGTTTATCATCTGTGTTTTCCTCTCTTCATGGGGTCAGACGAGGGGTAGAACCAAAAGCCTTCTTCAAGATGCTACAGACTTCCACATCAACACCCTCCAACTTTCAACATTTAGGATCTTCCTCAATACAACTTGACCATGTCTTTCAGGGCCATCCATTACCACACTTCTCTTGTACCACCATCTCTGTACATCTTCTCCGCCAGCCATCATTACTTTGCACATGACACAGGCAGTGAGAACATGTTGTAGCAGGTGCAAAAAATAGTGTTCAAGTCATATTTGAATGTTCTTCATTTATCCCTTACATCTAATCTGGTTAAAATGTGAAACACAACAACCATTTAATTGTGTTATCAGAAACACATGAAGTGAATTATATTCATTTTCAGAATTCAAAGCAAATGATGCAGTTTTCAACACAGTTCTGTTAAGGTGCACATTATATGAAGTATCATACAATTTGAATTCCCCGTACTGGCAATCACAGTAAAATGATGAAGCGTTCCACCTGGATCTCTTCTGGGGCAATTATCTTGTGCAATCATGTGAACACGAAAGATGAAGTGGTGAAAGAGTCTCCCTCTTCCGAATAAAATGCAACAAATTCATGTAGCAAGTAAATATACAACCAGCAATTTAGTGACTGCATGGAATCCATGCCAATTGTGGTCATGAGATGACAGGTGAAGCCCATTAAAATATATCCTGTTGCAAAAGTTATTTTACTCACCAAGAACCCTGACATCAGCAAACACTCTCTCTACTCCAAACTGGTTCTCTACCTCTAGATGGTACCTGCCAGAGTCCTCCCTCTCTGCTCCCTCGATGCGGAGGCGAGCGATGTCTTCAATCAGTGATTGCCTGGGAAAGTTCAAATATATCAATGATCAGTCTAGATAGAAATATTAAGAGGTCTACTGTACCTATTATTCCAAATAGGAGGAAAAACTGAATATCCCAATATATAATGCCCAAACTGCCAATGGATATGGATTTGGAGCAAAATATAAGAGGCAATCAGCAAATTTCTTCAATGAGGGATTGCCTGTGCATGTTTGAATATATCGACTATCGGTCTGAACTCTTCTCATAGAAATATTGGCAGGTCCAACTGTAATATTCCGAATAGGAAGGGCAATTGAAATATTTCTACAGCTCCATATTTGGTAAATATGAACTCGAAAATATGTGAAGCAAAATATTGTGTCACCACCCTTTGTATGGCTCACAACACATTCATTGACAGTAGTCTGCGAGGGCGCCACAGCACTCCGCAGGGACTTTCTCTCCTATGACATGCCTGACCGATTGTTATTAGAGATGCCTGTGATCTGAGGTATAGAAGGTAATCTTCATGCTCCAGGTGAACAGAACAGACATGTGAGCACCTTACCATCCCAAGTACACAGTTAAGTGATATAGTTGACTTGCTCTCCTATGACATGCCTGACCTTATCAGAGATGCCTGTGATCTGAGGTGTAGGAGGTAATCTTCATGCTCCAGGTGAACAGAACAGACATGTGAGCAGCCTGCTAACCCAGGTACACAGTTAAGTGATATAGTTGACTGGCCCTCTTATGACATGCCTGACAGATTGTTATCAGAGATGCCTGTGATCTGAGGTATAGAAGGTAATCTTCGGGCTCCAGGTGAACAGAGCAGACATGAGAGCAGTCTGACAATCCAGGTACACAGTTAAGTGATATAGTTGACTGGCCCTCCTATGACATGCCTAACTGATTCTCATCAGAGATGCCTGTGATCTGCAGTATACAGTGAACATCACTTTTTTTCCAACTTCATAGCATGTCCGGTTAAGGAGAAATGGGTTCCTGAAAATGACAAATAAATTGATGATTTTGGCAAATTGGCAACATTTGATGACATCATTTCTACCAAATATAAATTATACCAATCATAATTGGTAGAGATGACGTCATCAATGTTGCCAATTCGAAAAAATTTAGTTGTGGAATTATCAATCTCCAAAAATTTGTAACTCCATAACCGAACATGCTATGAACTCACAACAAAGTTTCATTGGCATGATTTCCAATTTTTTGACATTGTAATATTTTTGGCTGGACTTCCCCTTCGAGGGATATAGCAGTCATACGTACGAAACTGTCTCACCTTCCACCCATACAAATTGTAAATCTCACCGAGATGAATCGGATGGTTATTGTTTAACCAATCAACTCAGCAGAGGTGACCGTGATTGTCGGTAGAGTGGAGCATTCTTCAACCTCTGGGTAGACATGTGGGATGCCTGAACAATACAACATGTGAAAATGCAGGCTACAGCAAATTTGTCTGGAATGTCTTGTAGAATCGGCAGGCACCAGCAGGTTACTCAGTGCCACATTCGATGGGTATGTTCCAATCAGTAAGAACACCGCCTCGTCACCTGTCCCTCCCCTCCTGCCCCCCATAACAATGGATAGATCTTGTCATAATCAACTTACATGACTCTGCCTCTTGGTTTTAGGATATCTTCATCCTTCCTCCACTTTAGAGTTGGCATGGGTGTGGCCTTCACGTAGACCGGTATCTCAAAGTCATCTCCAGCTGGTACATGTATGGTGGACTCCAGGGGCATGTCATGGAGCCTGGCAACCGGAGGCCCTACATGGGAGGCAATTGAACAGATGTTTGACCATTTACTGGAAAATTGCTTGATGGAGTGAAACTGAGTTCCATTGAGTTGTTCATCAAAATTGACATTTTCAACACTATGCCCGGAACAGGATTTCCGCTCATCATTTGGTGTTTTGAAAGGAGAACCAATGAGATATTTAAACAAGAGTGCCAATGGCACAGTAGCTCACTTCTTCATTTACTTAGGCATATTTTGCAAATCGAAGCTTGTGGGAGGAGATGCATTTCAAGTACCATTGTGTGAAATTTCATAAAATGGGCCCGAGAGCACAAGTAGGACCTTGGACCAAAAATTCTTGAACACCCTGGAGGTACGGCTGTAAGACCATTATTATGATCGAACATCAGCACTGTGCACCAAAATTTGTAGGAGGAGAAGCACTATGCGTGATTCCACATGATGGGCCCCAGGGCC
>JAODTT010027881.1:0-10465 GCA_025400115.1 Pentamera pediparva
AAACCACATCAACCATTTCTAGCCCCCCATTATTTTTGTGTTACATAGGCTTATGTCACACGTTTAACTTTGTCTGGCGTGTTGTTCCGAATGATAGAATACAAAATCTTATCCAGATCTGAGAGAAATGTTTCGAGAGGATTATTGAGAACAGTAAATAAAAAATCCAACTGGGAAATCGCGAACGATTTCATCAAGGTTATTTCACCTAACGGCGTCAAATCACGCGTAGACCAAAGGCAAATGATGTTCTTCAATCTTGAGAGCTTTGGAAGGTAATAAAGGCGGAAAAATCATCCGAACTATTTGCAATGATAATTCCCGAGTAACGAATTGTACCTGTGTTAACGGGAAACTGGTGATCATGGCGAGACGCGTTTCTACCAAAAATTCTCAGCGGGAATAAGTCAGGTTTGTTACAGTTAACTTTCAAACCCGGGACCATACCAAAAATGTGAATTACATTTGAAAATGCATCGATAGAGCGGCCAGAGCCCTCACAAAAAAGGACAGTATCGTCCGCATATTTAGTTATTTTCAAATCATGATCTATTTTGTGAATACTAATAATATTGTTAACTTCACCGAATTTATGGAAATGTCTGAACATGAAATGAACAAAGAAGGACTAAGAGGACAGCCCTACCTTATTCCTCTAAATATCCGAAAGTAACTAGATTGTGTCCATTGTTTGTGACACAGGCAAATGAATTTGAATAAGCAACTCTAATCCAATTTATTGACTATGGGACAAATAAAAAATGTGAAAGAGTTTCGAAAACCCTATAATCTAAACTATCGAATACTTTCACGAAGTCAAGAAAAATAAACATTCCATTAATGTCATTCTCATTACAGTAAGTAATTGTATCCAATACAAGCCTTGTACCCTCCCCCAATATAACGGCCTTGGAGGACACCAGACTGTTCTGGACTAATTATATCATTCAAAACAAGCTCAAGCGATGCATTTGGCACCAATCTTATAATCCGTATCCTAAATAGCAATTGGTCTCCTGTGGTCGAGGGATCTGGAGTTCTTTGAAGCTTTAGGGATGAGGGAAATAACGGCCCACTCTTGTTCAACGGATAAATAGCCGTAGCCGTGAGCGAAGTTGAGAGAATTTACAACTAAAGGACCGATTCCCCTCCGGTGACCCCACCTACCAAGTTTCGTTCGAAACTGACAAACTCGAAATTTCGCGGGAATGATTCGAATCACCGGGCCCAGCATTGCAGCGCTCACTTTCGTACCCTTTCGAGATTTTATGTGGACGGACATGAGTACCAAGTTCCATGTCAAACGGACATCGTGTTGGAAAGTTATTGCACGAACTGACGCGGCGGCGGCCGCGGCGGCGGCAGAGACGGCGGCTAAACTCCCAAACCAGTTATATCCACAGACATTAAATAGTGTCGCGGGGATATAGTGATGAGCAGATCATACAAGGAAAGATAGCTACCGTACCAATGTTCTCCATGTAGCACTTTCTGCAAATTACATATTATGTGTCCACGATTATAATCAGTGTGGAGAGTAATTTGAGCCGTCCTGGTTCCAGTGTTAATCTTTGTGTAAAAAGTCCATTGTCTCACAAGCTAAGTCTAATAGTAATGTTGCAAATATATCGAGGAATCACTACACTTTGTTGTGTTCTCATTACACCCCTCGCTGGTGTCACCAAAATAAGTTTGAGAGAAGCCCGGCTCCCTCGTGCACGGTGCACTGCGTTTAAATCGGTCGTTGTCAGAAACAATTGCTCAATATGTTCAATCACCTACCTATTGCTATCAAAACAATATACCCTACTGTCTTACACCTATAATCTGATTACAAGCATTTCCCCGTGAATTTTACTTCTGGCTCCGCCCCTCATGAATATTCATGATTGAGTAGCCTGCCTTAAGCTACCAGCAACGCAATACCGCATATTTTTCCACTGAAATCACCAACACGAGTTCAGTGAGGAAAATCGGACATCCAGTCGATAGGCCATCGGCTTTCCATGATTCTGCTTCTAAGCTCCGCCCCCTCTGAATAATAATTCAATCGGCATAGAAAGCAATTGGGCTGCTGGTTATCCCATTGCTCGCTCAGAGATTGGTTACACCATAACACACACATATCGTACACATACACGCGCGCACACATACGCACACCGACATGATCGCATAGAGTAATTTTGCCCTCGGCAAGGAATCAGAAAAGGGAGAGACACCATAGTGATAGCCCTAAATTAGTGAATTCCCCATCGAACCCGTGATAGGTACAGCCATAGTTTTATCAGTATAAATGAAACGCAACCATAGTCAACCCTAACCCGAAAACAGCGTTTTGGGGCAAATCGAGACCATAGCACACATTTGTCGAAATGTACATGTTTGTATATTTGCAAATAGTGCATACATGTATAATTGTCATTTGCCTGAATTTGGAGTTGACATATAAATATTCGGTAAGCAATCAGCGCAACCCCGAATCGTGTAAAAAATCGTAGAAAATATATGTCGTAGATCTCGACGAGACGAATCGAATGGTGCAGATCATCCCAATCGGAGTTGGGGCATGATCGAGTTGAAAAATATCAAGTCTAGGATTCTATGGCGTAGTACTTGGTCAAACGAGCTTACATACCGGTATATGTCGTTTGTTTTTTGTATCATACAAGGGAAGGTTCCGGTTTCTCTGACCTGAGACACAAACGTTTTGTGGCGGGCCATGATAGGGACAACCCACTGTCATCTCCGACCCCCACCATCGTAGCACTTTCAGTTACAGAGTTACAGCAGCATAGAGCGCCATAAGTGCCTATTTTATAGATTATTTGACGGTGCCTCGAACTATTCTGTAGTTTTTCAAGGACCTTCATACCCTACAGGATCTCGAAAAACTATTGGGATGTCGAGAAAATATTAGCATTAGAAAAGTTCTAAAAGACTCATCGAGAGTAAATATAGATGTCTATCATTGATCGCAGAGAAATAATTGTAGCCCTACCTACAAACATAGTGTCTACATTTCTGTTTATAATTTTTTTTTACAAGGTTTCTAGTATCCTAGTAAAATTTCAGCTCCTACTGTTTCAGCTGCTAAAAAGCACACTGTACTCTCCTGTTGTGTATGACCAATCGGTTCAAGAAAAGTACACAACAACTCCTAGAGACTACTCAACGTTGTGTACGTGTCAGCTCACACAAGTTGTGTAGCAAATCTTACACAACATTTTTTAAAGTGCAATATCTGAATAGCGCGAGCATGTATCCAGATCAAATATGGGGAGTAAGCACCCTATGGCCTATGGTGTGAGGTCAGTGCCCTTCAAGGTCATGGGAGGACAAACACCAAAAAGCTCATTAACACAATATCTGGAGCACACAAGTATGTATCAAGTTCAATTTTTGTATACGAGTTGCCGAAAAGGGGAAGAACCCTAGATTGTTTTTGGCGTTACAAGCTATAATATTCCCCACCTGCCATCAAAACGTTTGTTACACATGTTATAACCATAAAAGGCAATGATTCACACCACACAGTTGTGGTCTTGGTATTCCTTGCCAGAGGCAAATATAATTCATGCAGTCACACTGGTGTGCATATGTATGTGTGTGTGTGGCTGTGTGTATGTTCATGTGTGTGTGACACTCCTCCTTGTCGTAACGATATCCGATGAATATAAACATGTATGGAGTTCAAATCAGTTAGTTATGTTACACATATGATGAGGATGAACCCCATTGTTTTTGGCGTAGGGCCAAGGTAATTCATGGTCATAAGTGGACGAGGCTTAGGAAGCATGTTAGCACGAAATATAAGCAATGCAGACATGAATAATGTTCAAGTTGGGGAGGTGGGTTGCACTTTTTGATTTTGAAGTGAGGTCAAGGTCATTCAAGATCATGGCAGGACAAACCCCCAAATTCCTATCGCCTCGCCCTCCCAAATTCCTATCGCCTCGCCTCCAAAATTCCCCCTCACCTCTCAATGTAACCAAACACCCCTCCCATCCCCTTCTGAACCGTCCTTCTATCATACACCTCACCTCCCCTTATCTCCAATTCCTTTCCTGATCCACATATTTATGATTTATCATGAACATAACTAAGTACACATACAAACAGGGTAGAGTGAGTTAGTCACTGTATCAGTATAGATTGGACTCGGCATGAGTTGTCTATTCTAGTATGCAGGTTAGACTTACTCAAGTGATTTACAAGGTCTGTTCATTAATGCAAACAGACATGGCAAGGAATCACATGGAGGTTTTTGGAATAGAGGGCGCACTGACCATTGACTATAATCAGAATAATCCGCATCACTCGAAACTGATGGCGAGGAGACTAGACAAGATAAGAGAACGAAGGAGAACTTTGGAACCTTTCAGGAGAGGTAGGGGATAACCGGGAATACTTGCTTGAATCTGCGCATGTGCTTATATAAATAGGCTACATTATATACCTGCCTACCGATATGGACACCACCTATGCACACAGTTGCGTGCTTGGGTCCAAGGGACATCATAATTTATTCATTTTACCTTATCGGTAATTTTTGTTCATATTATCGGTAATTTTCGTTCACATTTTCGGTTATTATCATTATTATCAAGGATACTTGTAAATCGCCGTTAGCACGCGAGTAATTAATGGCGCTGAACGAAGACACACGATCTGAACATATCTAAAATGAAAACGTTAAAAATGTGTTTTCGAACTCCTTTCAAAACTTGCGAATACTCTTTCGAATACTGTCACGGAGGCTGTTCCATAGCTTAGGCCCATTGACGCTAAGCGCTCTCTCGCCCAATTCCGAGCTGGTCCTTGGACATATCTTCGCGACTCACTGTCCTAGTCTGATACCCACTGGCTGTAACAGAGATGTAACTATAGGACCCCTATAATTAGGAGCATTATGAACGAGAGTGAGAATTTCAAATTGAATACGGTAAGAAACGGGGAACCAATGTACCTCTCCAGAAGAGGCGTAACATGAGTGCCAAGAGGTAATTGAAATAACACTAAATCAAGGCAATTAGATATTTGGAAAGACCACCGTACAGACAGTGAGCAAAAACAAGATGACTGATTACAAGTGCATGAATTGAAGTGTGACAAGATTGAAAACTTACATGTTTGCGAAGCTTACGATTTTTGTTAAGCTGAATGAAAGCAATTTGATTTTTTTCATTGATTTGAGACACGAGTTGCAAGTGGTCATCAGAAATGACCCCTAAATATTTGACTTGATCAGTCTGTAAACCTAACTGTTGCATCACCAGCCAGCAGATTATATATGCTATAACTAGTTCTGTAGGGGGGACTGGAAGTCGGGTAATGGATCGGAAGTAAAGGAATATTACTAACTGGTATGTAGTTCTGGAGGGTAGGGTGAAGACCGGTCATCTTCAATGGAGGCAAGATGATTGCCTGTTTCCACTTTCTCTGGAAAACTTCCAGACGAAAGTGACGAATTAACTAGTTCGGTAATAACTGGGAGCAAAATATTGAAGGCATCTTTCAGAAGTAGTAGCAGAGGCAGACGACAAACGGTTCGAAGATTTGTTTTCATTATCGGGCCCTTTGACATTGTCGGTGATTTTTTGTTCACATTATCGGGCGTTTTTACATTGTCATTTCATTTCTACATTATCGGTTGTAACCCAATGTTGGCCCTATTACTAAATTCTACCATACCATATACCCTAAGTTACTACAGAGTAAAAGTTACTTTCCGTGGTACCGCAATTGATACCTTCAGTTGTATCGGTGGTGGGATCCGCTGTATGTCAGATCAGTTCTATTTTCGTAATTCCGAAAACTGTCGGTTCGCAGTGTGTGTCGTTTGACACATGTTATTTGGTTTGTACTGTATTTTTCAAACAGACATTCAACATATCTAATTCGGATTAAAAATCAAACAGAATCATATGATTGCAGGGAGGGAAACCAGAAAATATCTCTGGTTTGGTTCATTTTCAAAGAGCAACCTTTTTGAGAATAACTAACTTTCACAAACAAAGAAACAAACAAAAAGACGGATGCTGATGCTGATGTCGATATGTTGTCAGATTTATGGCAAGGATTATTGTGGGTCATTTTCTTGATAGTAGTGGACATGACGATGCCAGGAATGGAAATAGTTGACGTACTTCTTCCAATGACGCACAAGCTAGATTGCAATCTGCATTTGGCCTGATCTGTGTTATTTCCATTCCGGGATGGATCCAGCCTTATGCATTGAGCAATTTAATTAGTTATTAGCGGAACGATTGAAGTGAAAACCATATTAGTGGCGTAATTAGTATACTAATTACTATGTGTCGATATAACTCGTCTCTCAGTTTCGTTTCGATTGTTTTCTGGGGTCGGGTGAGGATGATTCATTCCGTTGTGTGCCTATAATTGGTAATTCCCCAGTTTATTACATGGTCTCGGTACAGACGTATCTCGAATGAGCAACTTTGTACATGAAATCGGTAAAATTATATATGTTCCTATTAATACCCTTCTGAATGCTGGATGTCAAGCTAGAGACACACCATTTAATTAAGAAAGAAATGAGATAATGGGAGCTATATCGTGACTTAGCAGAAGTTATAATGAAGCGACCTGCCACTAGGGCGAACCTGATTTTGGAGAAAAGAACGTGATTAAAGCCAGATCGTCGTGTTATCAGTGATAATTTTGATTTTTTCCCAATCGGTCGGAAGCGCAGTACGTAATTTTAAAACGAGGGTACAACGAAACGTTCGCTTGCACCAACCACACGTTTTCCATTGCTCGCTGGCTGCTCTCTTCATTTTTATTCAATTGTTGGTTGTGGGTAATCAACGTATGCAAACCATTCAAATCATTGAAAATGTGACAAAGCCTCCTTCTCCCCAAACCTGATTCTGTTATATTTTGTGGTGATTTTGACGTCGGAATATGAAGAACATGCTCATTATATTCTGAAAAGGAACCCTGACCTGAAATTCTAACCCTAACCATGACTGGAGATGAATTTGCAGTATTGAGAAAACCCAAATCGCCTGGGAATAAAAATCACGCTGGCAGGTCAGCTCGCTGACAGGTAGCCAGCCTAGTTTTTGTTATGATATGTTCATAAACTAGTTATTAGTTAGGCCAACCGCTATTCTACAGCAATCGGCGATATAATACTAGCCTTAGTGGTATTGATAAACATGGCAATATGGCCTATATCTGAATTTCAGATACAGTATATCTGCCCAGTCCTCAAAGTGGCGTTATACTCAAATGATACTCGCATAGTTGGGCCGTTAAAGTATTATTTCCGCCAGCCTCGCATCCTTCGACGTTACCGGCTACAGCGCAGTGTTATTAGAGTTGCCACTCACGACACGAAAATAACTCCACAAACTGAGATATTCGTTGAAAAAGTATGAAACATTCCAGAACCTAATATTTGGAATACTATCGTTGAGATCAGATAATACGGAAAACCAAATATTAGGGCTGCTTTTCGTCGTTACAATGCTGCCCCAAAATCCATGTCGGAAAGAAAAAGTATCCTAATTGATTAGGGGAGCACCCATGTGATGAGGTATGGTTCGAATACTTCTCCCCTCGGCCAGAATTAATGCACTTACATGAACCAGACGGCTTGCTGGATTCGGTTGCGGTGTCCCGAACGAATGACCTAGCCATCGGCAATGTTGGAAATGTTGGAAACTCAGTTGGAGACGACTGAGTGGTTTTAAATGAAGAGCTTCGCACATAAAATTGGTAAAGTTATGGATTTTTCTAGTACCCTCATGAAGCGGCATAATGAAAGGCTGGATACCTAGGGACGCTTTAATAGATTGAAAAAGAGATGAAATAATGGAAGCTATATCGTGGCTCATGTATAGTGTAACGACTAGCCTATCTATCTATATGTATGTCTGTCTGCGTCTGTGTGTCAATCAAAAGTCCTACTTGTGATTTACAACCCACAATTGCCACTTTTGGAATAGCTCCTTACAACTCCGAGAGAATGCGATCTGAGTTCGTGATTCAATTCGGGATTTAATTCCGAATGAGGCTGCGAGGGTGGGTGAAGGAGCCAGCTGGCTTTAGATGATCGGCCGCTACGCACCCGGCATGTGAGTACCCTTCAGCAGTTTACTGTGAATGGACGAAGACCCCGTTTAAAAATGTTGTGATAGTTCGATGGGAAATGGGCTATACGCGCAAATGAAAGGTCCAAGCTATACCTTCAACCTGGAAACGTCGAGTATTATCGGCTCAATGCAGGAAAATAAAACGAATGGAACGAGTCGGAGGCTACTGCATGCGCCTCACTGCTGTTGGCTTGGGCATATGGGCCTACGTAGCTCAGTCACGAAAACGTAGGCGGATTAGCTCGGTCAGTAGAGCCCCTGAGATATATTAATAAATCGCGAGTTTGAACCCAATAAAAGCAGTGAAGGCTTCCCCGCAGTGCTCTCGGACAAGGCATGTATCATGCCTCGCGCTAACCACGTGTTACGGTGAGGACCTTGTAGAGTGACCTGTGAATACTGAAAATCTATATCTGTCCTGAAACATGTTCTAATGTTACTCATCTCTGCAATGAGGTCTGTCTCAAGCATGCACATAATTCCAATGAAACGACGTTAACATTTGACTAGTTCAAGTTATACTAACAGAAGTATACCTCAAATAACTTCAATGATACTTAATATTCAATGCCCTGGAGTAACTATTCAAAAACTCTCCACGTTGACCTAATTCCACTAACCTAATTCTTCGAACGAATTCCATGACTCGGCAAGTCTGATAAAGTTCTGAACAATACTAATTTTAACTTCCATAGGTAAGAAGTGGACAATAATATATTAATTTGATAAATAGGATCAATTTAATTGAGGAAGTGTGGTCAAATTTGCCTCAAATATATGAATCTGAATATCAATTCTATCGACCGATGATGCCGATGGAGTATACAACTCTGGTGGAGGTTCACTTACATTATCCCTCTCAGCCTCTCTACATTTATCAGCCGAGTGCGGATCATGGGCCGTTGGGCTCACATTTTTCAGAACACGAGATGCTTTCATAACAGGAGTCATTGACGGTGCATTGTAGGTCATTGGCCGTCATTGACAGTAAGAAATGGTCAATACTATTAATTTTATGAATAGGATTATTTTATTTTGGGAAGTGCGGAAAAATTTGCCCTAAATATCTGAATCTGAATATCAATTTTGTCAACCGATGATGCCGATGGAGTATACAACTCTGGAGGAGGTTCTCTTACATTATCCCTTCCAGCCTCTCTACATTCATCAGCTGAGTGCGGATCATGGGACGTTGGGTTCCCATTTATCAGAACACGAGATACTTTTAAACAGGAGTCATTGACGGTGCACTCTTGATTCTTATTCATTTTCTTGAGGAGGATCATCCCTTGTTAGCCTAGAAGGAACTAAAGAACTCTCACTGCCAACGGTGCAGTTTCTGTTCCACTGCCAAGAGGGCGAACGATGGAGTAGCGGAAGTTGTTGGACTAGATGAACTCTCACTTTCACCTGAATCATCAGGTTTACTCCCAAAGGGGAATAGAGCAGGTACCGACTCGCTCAAGGATTCTGCCTTGGAACGAGTGAGCAATTTCCACCTGTGCAGCGAATGCTACAGGAAGAACTCTGTCAACTTCCGAATCATCCTGTTGTGCTCGAGATGAATGATCAGCCAACACTATTCCGGATCCCTCGTTAACTCGGACGGTATATACCAACAACCTGAACCATAGTCTTCCTACTCGCGTGGTGAGGGGTTCACGCCTAGATTCCGGAATATTGACAATGGCAGAATGAGCAACATATTATGAGCATCACATTCAATTCCTTCTATCAGACACTTGAATGCAGAAATATAAATGAGCAATCCTAATAACTCAGTTACACTATACCTCATGCATGCATCATTTATCATCCTAAAATAGTAACCCAGGATTTGTTCTTTTCGATCTATTATGTAGTATATACGAGCTTGTAGCCGATCGAGAAGTATCACTGTATACAGAAATTCGGCCTGTTTCCTAAGGCATATGCACAATTGGCGGTTCACACTTTATGTTTTTAACCTTCTCAGATGCACTTTGGTGCTCATTTGACCATTTAGGTGCTTTCGTTTTTTACTTAGTACATGAAGCAGCTTTAATAGTTTTCGGATGTTTGGGGAAAAAACAGAAATATAATTCACCGCTCCACACATCCTCTACTGCCTTCAAAATATGAGGTATAGGCGTTTTTCTGATTGCTTGGCACCGGTCCTGTAGTGGATGAATACCTATATGGCTTTGCGGACCGTAGACAATGTTATGGCCAATATATACAACAGACCGTGGGAACATTTCCCAGCAAAATCATAGGAAATAAGAGCTTCAAAGATTGATTGCAGGTGCTCTTGCTGCAACCTTTTTGTTTTCTACTGTAGACTATGATATATATATATATATTCA
>JAODTT010027992.1:0-10457 GCA_025400115.1 Pentamera pediparva
TATATATATGTATAATGTTAGTACCAGAGTACCTAGATGCAGGTCTACATGAACATTGGTCTCTAAATCTGCTGGTTATATCTTCTCCCCTCCCAGCAGGGATATTCCGTATCTCAGGTCATATATCGCGTGACAAAATTGGCACTGTTCTCGACCGATCGATATATCAAACGTTTACAGCGCAAACATTAGGCCGGGATATTTCCCCGAAGAATTGCAAGTGTTATCGAATACTGGAAATTCGATATGCCGGGAATAAGTCAGGATATGAGGATCATTTTCAGTTCCGTTTTTCGGTTTCCAAAATTTAAATTTGACGATCAATCGTACGGTAAATTGTGATGAGAGCGGAGTGTTAATTTACCTAGGGGAAGAGAACCCATCTACAAATTACAGGAAGGCTCTGAAACAATTACCAATGCAAATAAAAGCCTTCCACGTTTTCTGAATGACGTTTTTCAAGATAGTTGACATTTTACATTACCTGAGATCAATGTTACGTGACCTTGGTTTACTGGGCGACACATAATGATATTCTTATGAAAAATAAGTAAAATGGCCTACCGTCATGCCTGATTGGTCACACAATGTGGTTAGGTGTAGCCAATGGAGGATTTAATAGTTAGGCCAGGGTTAGGTACTCAGGTAAGTATAACCAATATATATGTTATAGAGAGGTAGGAGTAACTTAGTTCATTCGACTCTGCTGTTGTTTGACGGACATGTTTGGGGTGATTCCGTGGGACCTGTCTGCAACAAATCACCTACAGTACATATTCTTTTTTTTTCATTCGATGAGTGACGAAATTTACCTGTAACCAGTTGCGACTTTCTCGCCTTCATTTCCCTGGCAGCTGTTAATGAAGAATCATCACTCACAATAATATTCGATCAGTTTTCAGAGTATGTGGGATTTAATTCCACAATGCATCCGAGCAACAAACAAGCAAGCAAACAAGGCTAGGCCAATATGAGTGGTTTGGGCTAGTGCCGGCACGTACGTTGTAGCATGGCGCCCATGCACGGGGTTTTGCTTTCGTATTTTGGTTCATCTAGCTACGTCGATTTTTTCTGACGTTCCAGACATACCTACAGTGAGCTGTAAATTTTTGCAACATCACCACCATAGCATCCTTTGTCAACAGTGTACTTGTAACAATAAACTGGTCACACAATTGATGGTAATGTAGAGTGTAACGGCTTGGGTTAAGTCTACAGTACGCGGATGTACGGGAAAAGTTATTTGAAGGTTATATAGTTTATTGGGTTAGCTGATTTGTTATTTTTATTGATACCGGTTCAAGCTTCAGTGCAATGTATTGTTTATAATTGCTGTGCAACAATAATAAACAAAAAATTGCACTGACACCTGAACCGGTATCAATTGAAATAACAGAAGTGGGGTTGAATATTTAGTGGTCGTTTGGGCCATGGGGGGGTTCTGGCCCCGAACCCTCCCCATGCGTACGCCATTGGCTATGTACCTTTAGCTGCGGTTATCTTGTGGTCCATCGGTATCGGGTGGTATGTGCGTCAAGACAGCTCCTATAATACACGGAATCACGGGCTTGCAAAGGTAGAGTAACAGTCATAGAATCACGAACAAGATTAATATCACACTCTCGGAATTTATGAAAGGCCGACTCTGCACAGTAAATGCTGTCATTTCTATTTTTGATGAGAGAAAGACGGAGGGTAGCATTCACAAACGAAGTTTGTGTTTCGATATCACGACTTATGTCATCTCTTCGTTCCGATATTCTGACGCTATAGGATTTCATTAGTTTAGCTGCTCAGTTTCAAATTTACGATGGCTCGAAATCTCAATGCAGCAAATATGGTACCTTATTATATCAACGCATATAGCCATACACTCGGAAAACATCCTGGTCAAATGTAACCCGAAATTGTCAACATTTACCCAGGAAATATCACCCATTCTGCATGGTCAGATTAACCAGGGTGTTTTTTAGCATGCACTTCCCCTGGTGGTCGTTTTGAGCAACTCGTGTATCTCCGTTGGGTCCAGTGTCCCTGTCTTCGGTATATGGTAATACGCCAAGTAATATCATTTCCATGTAGCAGCTTTCATGAAAATCCATGAAGATGAAAATGTATAGTAATTTCATTAATATTCATTGTTCAGTGTTCGGCTCGTGGATGCATTAGCGTTATATGTGTACGTTTTCGATCACACGGATTGCCCTCCTTTTTGAATCATGGTACCAGTGAGTTCCGGGTGCTGATAATACAACCTCGGTGTTGTGCTTTACTGCAGTAGCCTGTCCTGTGCCTGCCCTCTGCACATGTGAAATGGAGAGCTCGTGGGGTATATGTAACAGCTAACCCCTACAAAATGCACAGATTATCTGATCGTTTGCCTCCGCTCCATGACTGGCAGGCTGTTTATTTGGCACATTAAAACCGAGTTGGATTTAAAGACAAGAGTGCCACACATAATATTTGTGTGAAATTGTTAATTTTCACAATCATCAAAATGACCTCTAGATGGACACCCGTGTATGTACAATTTGTCATATGTTAAAACTCACCGATTGTAAGATCATCCGATCTGAGTATACAAGCCGCTGGACCGTTTGGCAAAACGGCCAAAATTGACTTCAGATAACTTTTGACTTGCTGACCAACTTTGTTTTCATCTTATCTTTTCTGTAGGAGCGGAAACCGCTCGACTGTCAAACTAAATGGCCGAAATTGACCCTTAGATGCATTTCGACCCTAAATTCTGAAGCACTACCATTAGTCAATTATAATAATGACCAACTTTCATGATCATCTGATTTATTCTGTAGGCTGGAGTAGATGCCGCTTGACCGTTTGAACAAAATGGCCGGAATAGACCCCTGGATAACCTCCACCTCAAATTCCTGAGCACCCCATATGTACCATTGATCGATGATAATACTGACCAACTTTTATGATCATCGACTTCAATCTGTGGTGGAAGAAGCATTCCGTATAGTTTCACAAAATAGCCCAAATTGACCACTAGCTGACATTGGATCTGTCATTTATTAACACCCTAGATGACCATTCACGTGGTCATCATTGTGATCAAGTTTCATTATGATCCATCAAAGTGTGTAGGAAATAAACAGACAGACAGACAGACAGTCAGCCAGATAGACAGACAGACAGACAGACAGACGGATAGATAGATAGCTCACTCAGCCATATGACTGGGGTGAACTATTAGAAGCATACATACATACATACTTGCTTACATCTATACTGCAGTGGCGAATATAGCAAATTTCGTTCATTCTAAAAGGGAATTTTGGCACAGACTACGCTGTTTCGCCTTATATGGCGCCACTATAAAACACAAACTTATTGCCATATTGACGCTCCGTTGATTTATCCATACCTCTATCTATATATGTATGCGTTGTCAATAGTTGTGAAGCAGGCTGACTTAGCACACTGGACAGAATCCCGCTCCGTCCAATGAACGTGGGGACAGTTAACCAGTGTGAATTCGTTATCTATGGGTCACTGAGTTGTGAGTCTTCCTGGTAGGTTCAACTGCACTTAGCTGTGGCAGTTTTCACGCACCAGTAGACTTGTCCAACTGTCCGAAGCCTCTCGGACGTATGGTCGCCTATAGAGCCGTTATACGGCTGGTAGGCTACCAGCACTCCTCAGATGTGCTCGCTTGTGTCAGGGACAAAATATATTGAAATTGTGGTGGTTGTGGGGGAAATTATTCGGTCTCTTGCAACTGAAAACACATCAGATGCCCGATGGTTGCTCTGAAACGCTTTTGAAACCTATCCCCAGACAGAATCACTCGACAAAATGCTCAAAGTTCAATCAATAAGTAACATCTGCACTCTAAAAACGGTATTTAGGAATGAATCACTTTTCTGAAGACTATTTTGACCCCACCTTTGAAACGTGTTTGTTCTCCAGACAGTTCTAGTAAATAAAAATTTGATATTCAGCAATTATTCACAACAGTGTTCAGAAATTGAATATGACATATTTTACATTCTACAACTTTCTCGGGACCCGGAGGAGCGGAAGATTCATGTACAGCGTGACTGCTCACACACGACTGACGGGACTTATGGCAAATATCCCAAACAAACCACCATACCCACAATTCCACTGCATTACAGCAGAACCAGGAAATGAAGACCAAGACCCCGCCCATCGCAACTGCAAGTACAGCCACATTGGGAAGAAACGCAGCGGTGTATGCGGGAATCGAACTCGAAATGTTTGCATGCAAGTTGTCACTGATACCGCTCTGTCACACTTTCGCTACTTGATTTGAGGGTCATACAAGAAGTTAGGTATTTGAACTTTTTCAGGTCGGTTATATGATAGATGCTGCCGATATGAATTGATCACGAAGTGGCGAGGTAGCCTTAGAAGAACAGTTCTCTTGTATGCAAGACTCTATCAGTTGGGAATGGACACATACGTATGCCTGAGATGCTATCCTTAGTAGAAACATATCGAATACTCTATAAATGGAGATCCACTATTCGTGGTGTTTCGAAAGAACAATACACACTAGGGAATAGACACTTTTCTAAATACTGTTTTGCCACAACTTTTGAAACGCGTTTAAAACTAAACACGGTGCCAAATTCCCAAAGTTGTGTTCAATTGCTGAACATGTGAACATGTTCATTGTAATATGCGTTTCAAAAGTGATGGCAGAAAAGTGTTAAGAAGAGCGCAGTTTTATAGTGCAGACAGAGGAAATAACGCAGTTGGCCAATACATCTGCCAGTAACTGTACTTGTGAGGGGAATCACTGAAACATGTGATACAAAATGGAAGCAATGGAAACCGGGATATAACGCAGATAGAAAAAAGGAAAATAAAAATTGTCATCTTGTCAGAAACGAAAACAAAGTTTTACAAAATACTTTTGACTGTAAAAACGAATTGAGCTGAGGATGACAATTCACGAAGTTGTTCACAAAATGTAAATAAAGATTCAAATTAATGATCTTCCTCTGCAAGCATTTTCGCGCCTACTAAGACCACATAGAAATACACGCATTTCCTGAAGAGTGAAGCGACACAACCCTGAATGCATAGGTGAAATACCAATCTTCACCTCCACTAAAAAATACCATTTGTATCCAAACTTGATGCTCAGAATATTGGGGGAGAGAAGAAACAATTATCATCTATTACACCAAAATGAATGATCGCATCTAGACTTACCGTAGTGAAAATACAAATGTATGCTATTTCCAAACGTAGTGCATGGGTTCTCACTTAGGTTCGCTAAATCGCACCAGATTGCACCCAAGGCCATCTACAAGTGGAAACACCTTTCCTTGCATCGTTTATCAACATTCTCCCCCCACTTAATTGCTCGATCTGCACCTTTTGGCAGCAAAAACTGCACCTGGACTTGCAAAATTATTTTCAGAACGAGGTGAGTGTTTAGGTGTGCTACATTGCACCAGATTGCATCTGAGGTCATTGAAAATGTAAACAATCCTACGTACGCTCTGCGCCAACCGGAGGTGGCGCTCCGCGCAGATAGTAACTTGCGACAGACAACTTCAATTAAATTCCCCCCATGGAGGAAGTTATAGACGCGCCCTTGAATGGAAGTATAAACTCACATTTTTTTAATTACATCGGATCGCCTGAAAATGTATATGGATGAAAAGAGCACATATAAACACCCTAAACTCCTAACTAATTGTTTTATTACGAAACTCATCCCGTTTGTGTTCTATCCACATCAATTGTTTGCGTCTCATGACCTCACACGGGGAACACAATGGATGTCGTTATCGAGTTTACACAGTAATTGCTGATTTTCCTTTCCTCCATAAAGTACACAATGATTTTTCTTTCCGAAGTCAATGAATGCTTGCAACTATATGCCTTTGAAAATTCTGTGAACTTTTATTCATTTAATTTTATTTGAGAAAAGTACATTTCGCATTGACTTTGTACTTTCTCCACCCTCCTCGATGTCATATTGAAATTGCGTAACAATGGTCTGTCTCGTTTTCATTTATCGCCATTCATTAATTGACTGAAAGTCAGTTTAGGAGTTGGATTTTCTCAATAAACTAATCATTTATTACAGCTATGGCAGATTATCTCAGCGACTTTTGCTAACATTAATGCTCACCCGTATTGTACTTTCGAGACATTACACAAAGGTTCAGAGAGTTTACAGATACAAATCTATTTTCAATTACCAGTAATCGGCATGATCCGTGTAATTTTATTTTCCCCGAGGCGATGTATCGGGGGTTTACACTCGGTTAGAGTAAACGCTTATTGAAAAAGAAAATTTAGTGGCACTCCTCTCTCAAATTGGCCATTAATATTTGGCGGTTTCAGTTATTATCAATTACTAATGTACCACTTTGGTCGGTATCATATCATTACTGTAGGTTGGGAGATAATATGTGAAAGATATGGTATGGAACATATAGTAACACGCTGTTGAATTGCCTGCAGATGATTGTGGAAGTCAATGTTTATTTAATCCCCTGTTTTAAGAGTCACTTGATTAGGACATTGATGATCTTTCACTAGCACTGTGAGTATATCAGTACCACGAGCTAATCATTGTTGCATTAATGATGCACCAGGCCATGTGATAATTCGGCGATCGACTCATGGTCGCGCCAATGAATGACAATGACCCACCATACACGCAGTATCCTGATACATGGTTTAACTTGTGTGCTGTGTGATGAATAACATGTGAGTCGTTACTGATGGGGTTATGGGTATCGGGTGGTCGGTAGTTTATACGGTCAATGTTTTTTCGGCCGTGTGAAGTGAATTTTCATTCCAGAGGTATACAGGCTTCTCGAGCATTGTTGCTGTATTATTGCACGAATATATGATATGATAATTGTTTCAGCTCCACTTGAGAGATTCTTTGCTCAGTAGCATGCGTATTAGTACATAGGCTTCTCATAGTCAAGTCGACATTACAGCGTCTACTCGCCTAACCCTGATCGAATATGGTTCTTTCGACACAAAATTACTAGCTCCTGACTCTACACTTGAAAGGAATTGTCTCATTACATAGTCCTAGATCTCTCTATAAAAACAATTATCTCCCCCAGTAACAGCGTGACCTCCGAGCAGACTGTACGAGAAGAAAGCATCATGTCGTCAATGATATCATGCGAATGGAACAGTTGGCATGGAATTTTATTTATGAATGTCGACCTGTTCCGGGGAGAAATTTAAAACTTGACATGGGTACATTGTAACTGCATGAGAGATTTCATCCATAGATGCCTATTGAATAGATATTCAGAATGGGATTTATCTATGTATTTCATGCGCAAGTGTGTTTGATGTTCTCCCTTAAAGAGACGATATCGTCAGGTAGCAACTGGTGGAAGAGCGAAGACGACGTTTGCATGACGTCATGTCATGCGTGCACTGCTGATTTCCGTCTGGTGTTGTGAGACGATATATTGCCTCTGTAACACTGTTCAATAATATTTTGTACCGCTCCATTCTCTCTGCAAAGCTTTGTTTCATTTTAAAATAAACTTGACATCGTTCAAGACCTCCGACATAAATCTTACTGGTATTCGTTTGCCGAATGGTGATGTTATTAATGCACCGATAACTTTGCTCCATACATGGAAAAGTGTCATTTTCCTTGATTGATATCATGGTACGATTTGTGATTAATACTTCTTTCTGAAATATTTAGAGATATCCGATTTGCATGTAATTGTTGGGAAAATATGAAAATATACAACTTCTATTAGGAATAATACTTGGGAGCAGAAGTGGCACCAGCAGGGGGGGAAAGGGCGGATCCAGAGGGGGGGGCGAGGGGGCGATCGCCCCCCTTACGGCCTTGCTTTTTCTTCGAATTTGCACACTTTTTGGGCAACCACGGGGTTCTGCCCCCTCACTGCACTACATTCGCCCCCCCTTACAGCCGATCCTGGATCCGCCCTTGGGGGTGGGGCACCTGTTGCAACCGCCGGTGTGAGGGGGGCCTCAGATTACCGTCCTAACTGACTGCTAGGGGTGCAACTACTGGTTCAGGCGACAGAAGGCAGCTAAGCTTCATCAGTGGGGCTCCAGATGTCTGATCAACAGATTGCGAGTTCGAATTCAAGTCCAAAAAGGCAAATTTTCTGCAGCAGACACAAAGTCATGGGAGGCAGATTTATAATAATGATAATATTGAGAATATATTTATATAGCGCTTTTCCACCGCTCTGTGTCAGAAAGTCCACCATTTTGCATTTTGGCCCTCTTACATATAGGCAGAATATTTCCAAAAGGGGCACCTCCTGCCCTAAGACCCCATCCCCCAGCATAGCGATCTCCATCCAGTTTGGCAAATATTCAACCCTGGCTATGTACGTACAGCCCTGTTCTGCAGTGGTGTCACAGTGGTTGTTTGTAGGGGGGGTCAAAAGACTTGATGTGTGCCCCCCAGGCGTAACCATCACCTGTCCATCTTCCTGGACCTCATCACCAGTGGCCAAACTGATGTGGGAAGGGGAGGGACTGAGACTTTTCACTGACATGGGGTTGCGTCTAATGGGAGGGGGTGAGCCCCTCCCCTGTGGGAAATTTGAACATTTCCAGACGGCCTTTGATGCGATCCAGTGCTATGTAGCACACGGTGGCATGCCTCAATTAATACGCCACTGAGGCTATGGCTGTACCTGCTATATCACTTGTGAACCCCCAACCTCCTGACCGTGCATGACCGCATCATATACCGGACTACCGGAGGCAGTCGAAGAACGTAACCGGAGGGAAGTGGGAGGTGGGAGCCCGGGGCAAGGTCTGTGTACTACTTTCTGGCAGGCAACCACAAAAATGGGTGTGTAGGAGCCAGTGGTGAAGTCAAGGCCGCTACTTCTGCCAGTCAAGGCCAGCTAAACATATAATTACTTTATATCGTTATATTTTATTTGGGCATTATTTTCATACCAACATGGCCCAGGTCAACCTACATTTCTCACATATTTGGGCTCATTAGGATAGCTTGGGAACAGATTGGCTTCATGGAAATTTGCATGGAGTATTCCATAACAGAATGTAATTGTCCAGCACGGTCTGGCCTCGACCAAATTTCTGAGGCACTGGCTCCCAAGGCTGAGGCCAGGAAAAGTGGCCTCGAGGCCGGCCTCCAACACTAGTGGGAGCTCACCCTACCACCTATGTCAGTTATACTATTTTTAATTCACTTCCTTTCACTTTTGCCATCATTTCGTCTTTTGGCGCCCCCTGGGCTGTGTTGGGGGGCGGCCTGACCCACCCCCCTTGTGATGCCGTTGCTGTTCTGCTGTGCTGTTGGTCATGGTATGTTCCATTGATCGCATCATGCCACCCTAGTGGGTACCTTGTGAGGTACGTGATTCAAAGTGGTGATGCGCCATGTGGCTGGCTGCACTATTGGGAGTTCCCTGGGTGACCGACCGAATTCAGCCACTAAACTGATCCTCTGTCAATTCACTGGTACAGGAGGATGCAATGCACTTATTCAATACCTCGTGATAACAGCCAGTCTCCCTTGAAAATCCTGTAATCCATGAATTATTGTTTGATTTCAATAAGAAGTCACAAACATCTGTGATTTCATATGGCAATAGGCATGTCTGCATCGACTATCAATCAATGTGGTGGCAATTCTTGCATGTGCCGTAAAGTTGAAGGCTACCTCCTGATAGTTATTATAAATGGGGGAGGGGGAAAACAACAGAAGTTAAAGCAAAGGAAGATTGAGGCAAATCTGGGCAGAGATAAGGCACCTGGCCAAGTGGGGTGGCTGGGTGGGGTGCTGTTATGACAGCAGTCCAGTAGGAAGAATGCCATCACCCCTTCCTATTGGTTTGCGATCTGTGGACTTGTGGACGAGGAAATATACATTATTGTTTGTTTGTGTAAAAACAACAGTCTAATTCCTTAACGTGAAAAGTTGGTATTGTGCTAAGGAGGCCTCCGGCTATGTTACTGAATTACAGACAAAAATTAATTTGTATTCCATTTACAGAACCCAAATTGAATTTGTGTATACAGACTATACACTATAAAATATACAGACTCGACAACTTGGAATTAGTAGGCCAGGCCTACATTTGTTCGTTGTAGTTAAGTGGGCAATTCCAGCGAAACCCCTGTTACATTTGAGCCAATTTCAAATAACAAATTTTGCTATAATATACAAGCTAACCATTCTTTCATCTCATGTTCCTTATCCAAGGACACGTTGGCATAAGACTTGGTGTTGCAATGTGGAAAAAAATTGTTTCATTTTAACTGATGCTCAATCACAGCATGTACTCACATAAAATGGACAAAAAAAATACTCTTTTTTCCTCTCATTTTTCTGTTCAAACTACACACAACTGAAAATATTCAATAATACCAATGTCTCCAATGGAACAAAACATAAAGGTATAATTAAAATAACATTTAATTAGTGTGACTCACATTACAGT
>JAODTT010028103.1:0-10457 GCA_025400115.1 Pentamera pediparva
TGAATAAACAACCGACTATCTAACTAACTAATTATTTATTTAACAAACTACCTCCAAATTGCAACTGAAGAGAGCTACACTGTAGTTGGTGTCACTTAACAACCTACATTCGTTCGTTTGGCCGAAAATCTTTGCACTTTTCCCTGAAACCTACCTACCCTCCTAAAAACATACATACAAACATACATGCATAGACCTACATCTGTTCAGCAGAGCACTGTCTGGTGTTCATGTAACGTTGCTCTGTCCACGATAGTCAAATGGACGGTGTCCCGTTCGTCTGAAGTGAAAAAGAGTCGAATATATCTGTTTCTTATACACATTCTCAAGTTAAATTATATTAGTTCCCAGTATATTATGTGAGTATATGCTTCGCTATGGGGTTCTTAGCGGGAGACAATAGTGACCCGTGTAATCTTATATAGGAGCTGAGTTGATATGTAGCTCACTATTGCAAACAGGTGTGTGATTGTGGTTTTCATCCACCCGAGCGTAGGCTATCCATTGTCCGTCTTCTGGCTTTAGACTCCTGGGGCGGACATAATTCACCTGTGTAGGCTATCTCGCTACTGAATGATCTCATCTCTTGCTGTAGAACAATAGCTTCTGTACAAATGGGAGGAGGTAGGTGCAATGTGCTTGTGCATTACTTGAACTAGGTCGGCATTTGGGTAACACTATAAAGAAAGCATTCAAGATGCTTTTATAAAACAATTATCTTCTCCGCTGGCGCCCTGCCACAGAAACAAAGAGATATGACCATTACCCGGGCTCATCAATGCTTGTGCGTGAACCGTCTGTTGGAACGCAGCGAGTTGTTACTGTAACCATCAACCTCCTTCAATAGGGTCGATCCGATAACTGTGACGTCAGAATCTGCGACGATAGAGGAGGGAATCAGGCATTAAATAGGCGGTGAATGAATGAATAAATAAATTATATTGGTGGAATGACATGTTCTTTAAACTGAGCAGCATTATTCTGTGGCCAAACTGCTGGTTACTGTCATGGTGCGGTAACTCTCACAGCACGTTGAAGGTGGTAAAATTCACTGACGGTCGCCATGTTGACTGATATAGAACATTTGTTAGCAAGTGTCATCAAATGTTAGTTGTCAACGTGTCTCGCAAATATCCGAAATTGACGATCATCACGACACGGTGATAATTGCTCCCAACATTGTGAAACCACATGCGGCCTAGTGTTATCGAGTAGCGTATCTCTACTGCACGAACAATACTAGGCTATACTAATATAAACTACAATGTCTTGGGTAACACAATGACAGTGGTTCATCTGTGAAGGATGATAGTCATGTTGAAAACCAAGTAGTAGTTCACCTCGATTTTATAGATATTGGGAGATAGAACGTTGTAATGATTCTTGCTGACTGCTATAAGGACAATGGTTCCCAAGAAATGGACATCGAATTTGAGTCTCGCCTGTCCGAAATCACCAATATGTGAACTAAATGATTCACATACTGGGGGTCCTCCGATCAAATTATAGGCTGATCGGGTTTCTGAACGCGTAAGCACGGTACTAAATCGAATTAAACGAAGTTAGATATTCAATTTCAAACCTCATTTCTCTCAATTTGATGCCCGGTGTAACAGCAATGGTAGTGGCCAATCCACTGTATATATACCTCAGTCTTTGGTGGATGTACTACACGTTAATAGCTAGTAGTGGATACTCCAGACTCACGACAGGGCAGCAGCATATGTTCCGGCAACCACATGGAGTCCAGGGTCAGAGGTCGTCATATCCAGGTGTTCCTCCGCTGTGAAGACACGGCGAGAGAGGAATTGCTTACGCAGCGTGATGTGCAGTTCCTGACAAACAGCAGCTATAAGCGTACAACCAAAACTGTGCATCAAGTAGTTAGCGGCCTCTACAATACACAGCTAATGTATATAAGGCAAGAGTATAGTATGATACAGCTTCAATGTAATAGGCAAGGCAGGTGACCCAAGGTTACCCACAAGTTATTCTGAATGTCATGGTGGCTTTAGGATATGTATCGTATGTTCACGGCTTCCCCATTTGGGCCTAATATTATACATTCTGGTTATAGTTTGCATTGCTACACTACACTCCAGACACGATAGTTTTCCGGGATGTAAGAACTGACGTTGCGGTCAGTCTACAACGTTTTTCATTTTTATCGTTAGCCAACAATGGACACGATAAAACGAAAATTGCATTGATTTAACCTGGTAGGTTGGATACGTCCCTTCAATGTATATCGGTACCTGGTAGGAGGCTTGACGCATCGTTTAGAGACATTGATGGAGTTCATAGATGTCCCTTGTAGCAATTGCCAGCAGATCTGTCCGCTGATATGTGCTATTGGTGGATTGGAGGATAAACACTTACGGTACTGTTATACCACACTACCATACATCGCTGCGGTAGAAGACAGTGAAATGGCCAGCCACGTAGGCAGAAACTGCATGTACGGATCTCGGAAGCCCCTGCAGACTGGGCGCGGCATATCTTGTCTGTCGCAGGAGGCGATTGAAGGGATGAGTACTGCCCAACAATTATAAGTCACTTTATGACACATACAAAGTGATGTGTCGTTAAATAAGTCAGTCACATCATAGCTGGTTGGCTGGATGGATGGATGGATTGGTTGGAATAGTAAAATGACGGATGGATGGATGGATGAACAAATGGAAAGATGGATGGGTGTATATATGAGTGAATGAATGGATGAATAGGATGCTGGATGGATGAATTGTTTGGTGGGTGGTTGGACGAAGAGAGAGAAGAGGGGAAGTGTTATGGGAAGATGGGTGGCATATTGAAAGAATGGTCCGATGGATATGGGGATGAATACAGTATTGAAATTAGGTTGGATAGATGGATGGAATGAATAGATGGATGGATGGATGGATGGATGGACGAATGGATGGATGGGAGAAATAATTGGTGGGTGGTTGAGTGGATGAGTAAAGAAGGAAGTGAGATCAGTTGATGCGTGGATTGGAGGATGAGTGGGTTTGTGGGTGGCTGAAGGAGGGAAGAAGGGACTGAAATGAGCAGATGACATCCCCGGGAGAAAAATTCTCATTGAATCCCATAAAATCCCATCGATTTTTTTGATTCCAACTGGACCCAACGGAACTCGATGGGGTACAATGGTATCCTATTTTGTTCAATGGATTATTAGTAATTACCACTAAATCCCATTAGATTCCGTTAGAGTTTTCGATGAGACTCCGATGGGATCATATTGAATATGTTTCAATCCCCTTGTTGAATCCCATTGCCCATGCATTGCTTATTGAAATCTCGTTAAATTCCATTAACGATGGGTTTCTCCTGAGTAGTAAATAGGTGGATGGACATATGGATGTATGAATGGCTGAAGGGATGCGCGGATCGATACATGGATGGATGGATGGATGGATGTAGGGATGGGCAGATGTTTAGTAGAATTAATGGATGGATGGATGAACATATATAGATGGAAGAGGGATGGAAGGAGCGAGGATGTGATTGCCAGCGTATGGAATTGATGGATAAATGAATGAATTTGCACGATCAACGAAATACCACAATTGAGGGTTATACAAACTTGAAAAAAGGTCACAGAGGTTGTACAACCACCTTCTTCTTAACCAAATCTAACCCCACCCAGACACCCAGACACCCAGCATCCAGACACCCATATAGCTAACAGGTACCAGTGGGGCGCTGTCAGTTCCCCGTGCATGGGTCCTCTCAAGGTCATTGAAATATGTAATCGGTCTGTTGAACGCGCCTGCATTCTATCAAATCGCGTGGCACGTTTAGCGTTCGCTTGGAAGTTTTTCGATTTTTGTGCAAATATCTTACACATCACTCTCAATCTTGTAATTGCCGTCACTTGCCCCTAGCTCATTCTACATCGTGATAGAAAGACTACGTGTCGTAATGTCACACGCCGTCTCTGACATAATCAGACTTTACTCATGGGGGGCGCTAAGCCATCCGTTGCGCGTACCGCGCAATCCTCTCTGCGGGAAACACCCTCTGTGGATATTGTATTTCGGAAGCCAGACGAAGCCCTAATAACGAGAAACAGACAGAATTCCGACGTGAATTATTATAAAATGTCATGCCGTTTGTGCCACGGTGTGTTCATGAATTGTAGGTCTAGTATGCAATGCTGGGGAAACGTAGATAATGGGGCTATTTCTCGAGGGTGTTCCCGTCGCTCCGGTAATGCAGAAAAATGTCAGATGTTTTGAGAATTTTGCTCGGTATCGCAGGTCACAGACAACATTCCTCATAAGATGTGGCTATTACATGACATCCTGTGCCACTCTTTCCCTTGTGTTTCATAGCAATATTCACAAGCAGTAGTAGGCTCGTACACTCTGAAAACGCCCTGGTCAAAACGACCAGAAATCGAATCAAATAGGCACAGATCCAAATATATGACCATTCTCGACTCAAAACAAATCATTTCTGAACCAAATCCAGTCAAATAATTGATCCTTGATAAAATATTCGACTAGATGAGCAGATGAACAGAAATTGATTGGTTTTGAGTCGAAAGTCGTCATATATTTAATCAGATATTTGATCAGTGCCCATTTGATTCGGCTTCTGGTCAATTTGACCAGGTCGTTTTTAGAGTGTAGTATTATTTCCACAAGAAATCAGTATCGTTTTTGAACAGAAAATGATTAGTTTTGAGCCAAAAATTGTCATATATTAGTTCAGATTTCGGATCGGTGCCCATTTGATTCGAGTTATGGTCAATTTGACCAGGGCGTTTTTAGAGATTCCACGAGGAATCAGTAAAATCTTATTAGGTATTCGCTGACATGCCACAAAACAGTGCGATGGTTTTACAGAATTTCGAATCATTTGGCAAACTATTTCACACATCACACATGCTATTTCAGACAGTAGTGTACAGATATACACTGACGGTGAAAGAATTCCGACAATTCATGTGTAGCGCCATCCGATTGGGGAAACCGATGACGAAGATCTGCGCGCTGTCACTTAGACTTTCTTGTGGAGATCTGTGAACAGATGCATGATTGTGCTTCTTCAAGTGATTCCCTACAAACTGAGCCCCTAACTCGTCGTTGCTGGGATATACCTCGTGCCCGGGATGTTGAAAATCCGTGGCAGAATTTGTACATATTGCAGAAAACTTCTAATATTTCTATCTGGGCCGTATATGATATGGAGTTGAAACGATTTGTTGCACCGGTCGGTCGGTATCTTGCCCAGACTCTGGTTGGTGGTATGCCTGAAACACACAGGAGGGCGAAACGACTGTATAAATGTGATTGACCTCGTGCAAACCGTGCAATCATGGGTCGACGTTTAGATGGGTTCCATTACCAGAGCGTTTCATACTCAATACGTGGTTGGCAGGCGCGCGTGGGTCGACTGATATTCATGCATAATTTACACTGATAATATGTGACATTTAGGTCTGCTATGGCGTTGTTGATTTGGTTCTTATACACTGAACCTAACGGACTTGGGTGACAGTTCCGCATCGGCAAAATATTCGGGAAACAACTCAGTGCCTAGTATATAAGACCCCCCACGCCAGGTGGGGACAGTTCAAGGGGTGAAACCTATTTGAAATATAAATACACTAGCTCAGTCAGTCACTATATACAAATCGTACAATATAACATACGTTGCAGGCACCATCCTTCCTCGCCCACGCTCTGCTAGAAACTGCTCGTAGGGACGCGATTTACTGAGCAGGCTGTCGCACTCAGGACAATAGAGGCCTGTGGGCGCATGCGCGGAATCCGTTCACCACGCCCACAATCGGTCCCGGTACCGACATGAGGTGTCGCCTTCAGAATTTGAAGAAGCACTATCGTCTCGCAACATCCGGCGAAAGAGCGACGGCGTCGTTTAAATGACGTCACGACAAAGAATCGTTCACACGGTATATCAGAACAAAAATTGCATTGACATAGCACAGTGCTGATACACGGTCTCGGATATTGATATCGAATTGCACTGGAGTGAGTTTTCGTCGTGACGTCATGAAAACGACGTCGTCGCGTTTTCTTCAGTTGCAACTAGACGATAGTGCCTCTTCAAATACAACTCGCCATCTTTAAACATGAGAGGCCGGATCAGCAAATGTCCCTTCTCTTCCTCTCCACCACGTCAGTCAGTCCACGCCCCCATGCCCAACCCTGCTTGCAAAACGTGGACTAGGGGAAATGTGTATGGTCGACAATAAAACATTGAATAGGATATATAATACTAACCTACCGCTGGATGGAGAGCCACAGCGCCGAGCATGAAAAGAATATCCCGGCTCGGTCTGCAAACATCGTTTCCTGGTGGGGTTCAACTTGATTGCACGGACGTTGGTGTCTGGAGTTGGTTAAGCAATTATGGCGTAATTTGGTAACCGTCGCTGAGAGGAGCCCGACACACTTTCCTCTAATTCTTCTCCGCTAGCTGACTTGTCTCAATTTACACCGGGGAGCGGCTGGCTCCTTCGATCGCCAAGTTCACCAAACTCTCGGCCTGGAAGAGTGAATTTGAAGCCACCGTGATTGCTGATAGAGTCGTAGGATAGCCCAAACCTCGACGTTTCTCTCGCTGTGATAGAAAAGCCAGACTGACTAATGATCTACTGTTCTCAGTTTTTTACGCGTTTTACAACAGTCTTGATGCTCATAGTACAAGTTGATAAACTCGATACAAATGTACCACGAACTATGTTCCACTGATGAAGTCAGATAGGCTATCACAGGCGGGATCAACGAATTGTCCCAATAATTCGGTTTACCTCTGTGTTATATCCTCGGTTTGCTGTGTGACATTACTGGACCGCTTTGTTTGTTTCACGTGCAATCTCTCATAGATGTGGATGTTCAACGAGGTGTGGACAATGGCATTTGAAATGTAGAGTGGTGCCAAAGAAGTTTTTCCAAATAACGCATCGTCTGCGGGAGAGAATAATTAACTTCTCGTTGTTCTTTCGTTTCCGTGATACCGTGGCTTCATAACCGCTTATGAGACGTTCTTACCCGATACTTACCATTTTACAAGTTGATCACAATAAAATTGTATCGGTTTTCTGCTCGGATTACAATATTATCTTTCGGAGTTGCATTGCATCAGGGATTTTCTCTTTTTTTCACGAGCTCGGCGATTATTTGATCTGCCTGATTACCGTCAAGGACATGGATAACACATGAAATTTGTTCTCCATAGTGACATAAATTAAAATTAACGAAATTAGCGCCTTAGACAAACAGATGCAGGCAGAATTCTGACACCATCGAATACATGCAGTATGGATTGCGGGTTGTCATCATCGGACGGGATAGTCAAACAAAGGCATGTATTTTTCTTCTGGAGAACTCCACTTCCACCTCTCCCTACGGATTAGTGTATAAAAGGCCTGTCGTATCTCACATTCGCTATACGAGGCTACAGAAGAAATGAAGTGGTTTCTTTGAGTTGAAGACATTGTCTAACGCATACGTGTTGACGTATATCGCTATTGGCATTATGTTAAATATTCAATCTCTTAATTCATTAACATTGAGACTTCCGTATTGACGTTTTTCCGTTCCGCGTGAACATAAAACATGAAACCTATCGTTATAGGGCAGGTCAGATGTCATCTGAGGTGAACGCCTGAAAACCTTGCAAAAACTTTATACAAGAAAGTTGGTCCGATTAAGTTGTAATGAACAGCCTTCCTGTAAATTGTACAAGATTATATTGTTGTTGTTGGTGACCGGGCTTCGTTTTTGCCAGACAAATCAGCCCCAGGGGTCAATGAGCCGGTACTGAGAACGAAGTATCCAAATTGCTGCACCATGACACATCACCAAGTCATCGGCTGCAAATATCAGGGAAAAATTGGGAATAAAATGACGTCTAACCATGGCTGTACTTAACCGAATTGAAAGTTCGAAAGTACGAATTAACAGCAAACATGGCCAACAATGAACATTCTGTCAATGATAATTACAATAATTTAAGATTTCGAGGAGAAAATCAACCAACTCCATCCTGCCGATACCATCGAAACCACAACAGTCATGATGGCCGGATATAATAGTCTCTCCATGCACTGATGTGCCAGAAAATGTTGACATGTTTTACGAGGTGGCAATGAACTTGAAGGAACCATATTTTGCGATCGCAAAATAGTTCCTACAGTTGGATCAGGGAGGCGCTTTTCTGATTATGCTCGGTACAATGAAATTTGAATTTTGTGTGCATATTCCCTGTTGTGAGTACAGGGCCCTATTGTTTCGTTTCGGTATGTATGTTCCCCATGCACCTTGAGTTTTAGTGGTCATGCCAAAGGTCAACTGAGGACTGAGGTCAACATAGGTCACAACAATCAAGGAATCTGGTTTGTGAGTAGATGCCAGGTTCTCATTTTGCAAGGGTGAGCACTTGCAAGTGGCCCTGCAAGTTGATTTTGGTTATTATTCACTATGTTGCATTATCTTCTCTTTTTTACAGATTTCCGTGGACAGTACACAGGTTGCTTCAACTTCTACTATTTTCTTTCATCGTAAAATCTACATTAGCACGTGAGTAATGCTTCAAATATTAATCATAGTTATCACGATCAAAGCAAACAGTTGGCTATCTCTACAGTCCCACCGACTCCCTGATTTCCGTGCATTATTTTACTCATGCCGGGCTATTGACCATGATATGTTCCCTCACTCTACGAATGACAGTGCAGGCCCAAATTGAGATATTCGGGTCAGAATACAGCGAAAACACCCCGGGAAGGGTCGAAGGTCAGGAACATTTGTTTCATCCTACAACCCTAAAACTCCAGTTGAAGCGCCCCTCCAGTAAGGTTCTTCCTGATTGGCTGTTCGTATTGTATGAGATCGATTGTGTTCTTCGTTATGCATAGGGATTAAATTAGGGATCAGGGTTGGCGATGTCCACTAACTGAGGGAAAGTCTTGTTCAGAGGTGCGCATTGGCCCTAAAACTTCGGTGTGTTGCCCCAATTCAGCCCAGAGAGTCTTGACTTTCATGGTCGTTTGTCGAAAAGTGAACCAACAAGTCATCATTGACTATCAGCTGAAAAATGTGGATGGGAATGAGAGAGCGTTGATTTATCACTAAGACCCATGCTGTTGTAGACTAAGTAGGTTTGTTGTTGATTGAATGAGTCGAATTGATAAGTGACTCAATGAAACGTGTACCATATGTTTATTGATAATTATTGCGCATTCGTATCGAGAGTCGAGGGAATGCTGGCTCTGACGCCAATCTATTGCTCCAAAGGCGACATCAAACCATCAGTGGACTCGAACACATTTGTCTATACATGCACATTCTTTCTTCTCCCGCTGAATCAAAATATTGTCTCATGCCCGTTTTTGGTATGTTTGAAGGAGATCAAAATATATCCGTCTAAATGTCCCGACTTCTCATTTCCCGTTCAGATCTAAATATAATGACTCGAATTTATACATCAAAGTAGGAGGATTAACCTCTGATCCGGTTCAGGAAACAGACAACAGTACCCACCTAGACCAGTCATTGAGGCGAAATACCTCCAGGCAGAAAAGAAGGCGAATAAGAAGGTGATAACAGATGCTATCAGAAGTGGGTATACTTGCGCTAATAACAAACGCTTCGAGGTGAGCCTTTGACACCGTTCTCGATTCCAATATTCATTTGTAGGCCCTATCACTATTCCCCATCGTAGAAAGGTGCTGATTTGTTGTGAGTTCCAGATGGCAGGTAGCCCAATATAATCTACTTGACGAACACCCCGCACCCTACCTCCGGAGTCCGGTCAGCCGGTGACGTAGGGGCTGATGAGAGCTCCTTGGTATGAACTCAATTGGAGGCTAGCTTAGATTGAGTTTCACGCCTAAATTTCGGACCATCACGGTTTATCCTCACCCAGCAAACACGGAACGTTTTCAAGCATTAAACACACAGAGGCGACGGAAACGTTTCCGTCACAATCATGAAATATTCTATACAAGATGTTTCAACAATATTTTTCGGGATCAATCCCATACACTGCCATACGGCCGAAACGTTTCAGAACACATTTTACAGTTCCTCAGAAAATGTTCTTTCACTCTTAGATCGTTTTTTGAATGTTTTCGAAAACGATCTGCGAACATTTCTGTCACCCTGGTGTTACTCAACGAGGAAATGTTCTCGATACATTTTTCGAACCATTCGTAGAACGTTTTTGAAACGTTTGTCGTGTTTGCTGGGAAGCAGTGTCCAGGACACTGGTTTGTTTTCCCCGCAAGCTGTTATACCGAGCATCGCGCGTAACGTGCAATGGTGCAAGTAACGTTTAACCAAGTGAGTTAGTTAGTTAATAAGTTAGTTAGTTAGTTAGTTAGTTAGTTAGGTCGCTAAGTTTTTCCGTGACACTGGAATATTTTCACACGCACTGTTATACGGAGCATCGCGCGAAACGTGCAAGTAACGTTTAACCAA
>JAODTT010028214.1:0-10454 GCA_025400115.1 Pentamera pediparva
ATGGGGGGGCCATGGCCCCCTGGGCCTCCCCTTGCACACGCCTATGCCCTCCACCATCACACCACACACCGGGAAAGGGGCAGTTGACAGACTCGATACACATCTCCACAACTTCAGCTCGTGTTTTCTTTTGGAAATTTGATGAAAGCATTTATACACCATGTGATATATCACCTGATAGGAGTTTTTGTACTCTATGAACAGTAAGTCTGTGAATGTTAGAAGTGATGGCGCTATGCATATGCAAGGGAAACAAATTAAGTGAAGCTTCGTCTCGTCGGTGACTACGGTCCTGGGCCTGGTGTCGCCCATCAGCGATCACGGTCCTGGAAGGGTTAACTGTACATGTATCGTATTGGATAGTCTTTATAAAAACCACCACTTGCAGTGCAAATATTTCATTTGTCTATTCCAAGTTACTGCTGGAGAACTGTTGACCGACTGTCATTACCAGTATGCTATTTTAGTTCATAATATTAAATCTAGAGTGTTTTTCATTCCCCTCCATCAACTTTGGTTGAGATCTAGTCAATTGATTGACTATAGCATAGGTAAACGTCCTGTTACTCTGTCTTCTCTAATTATATCATTGTGACACAAGTTTTGGGGGATACTGTACTGGTAGTATGTGTATCTGCCACTGGAACTGTTCTGCATTTTAATAGTTCAATAACACTCCAACATTGCTATATTGCCTGTGCCTGGTGTCGCCCATCGGCGACCACGGTCCCGAGAGGGTGAACTGTACATACATGTATTGTATAGTCTAAGTCTTTACAAGAACCTCCACTTGCAGTGCAAATATTTCTATTTCAAGTTACTGCTCAGGAGAACTGTTGACAGACTTTCATTACCATGCAGTATGCTATTTTAGTTCATCAAAATCTAGAGTGTTTTTCATTCCCCTCTGTCAACTTTGGTGGAGATCTAGTCAATTGAGTAACTAGCTTGGGTATACGCTGCATTGTACAGTTACTGTCATCTCTAATCATATCATCGTGACAAGTGTCGGGGGATACTACACTGTTAGTAAGTGTATCTGCCACTGGAACTGTTCTGCATTTTGATAGTTCAATAACACTCCAAGTCTCCAACATTGCATTGCTTGGGCCTGGTGTCCCCCATTGGTGACCACCGTCCCGATCGGGTTAACTGTACATACATGTTTGTATAGTCTTTTCAAGAACCACCACTAGCAGTGCAAATATTTCATTTGTCTATTTCACTGCTCAGGAGAACTGTTGACGGACTTTCAGTAATGTAATGTAATGTAATGTAATAATAACACTTATATAGCGCATAGCTCTACAAACATATTCGTATGCGCTTTACAAAAGGAAAAAAGAGCACACAGCAGTCCCACCCCTCCCAGCTAACCACTTACAAATACGCTAAAGTGAAATAGTGGGTTTTGAGTTTTGTCTTAAACTGCCCGAGTGAAGTAGAAGCCCTCAGTGAGTCTGGAAGAGAGTTCCACACAGTAGGGGCAGCAACAGCAAAAGCACGGTCGCCAAGGCTCCTAGAGTGGGATCTCGGGACTTTCAACATGATTGATGAACCAGACCGGAGATGATATCTAGTATTTGTCTGTTGAACAATCATATCTTTAAGGTATGCCGGTGCCTGATTTGAGATAGCCTTGAATGTCAATACACCAATCTTGAAAAGTATGCGATACTTAACTGGCAGCCAGTGCAGATCTTTCAGATGGTTTTGAATGTGTTCGAATTTATGCAATTGAAGCACGAAGCGTGCTGCTGCATTCTGTATTTTCTGAAGCCGTGCGATTTGGTAAGCAGGGAGACCGTAGAACAAAGAATTACAATAATCTAGATGACTGGATATCAGAGCATGTACGAGAATTTCGCGAGTTTCTTTAGTGAGAAACTTGCTGATGCTGCGGAGGTTATACAAATGATAATTGGTTATTCTACAGATTTTAGTGATGTGTTCTGACATGCTCACATTTTCGTCAAGGATTACTCCAAGATTACGAAGAGAATGAACACTTTCAACAGAAGTGTCACCGACCCTCATTTGATGTGAAGTAACCTTCGCCAACATTTGCTTGGTGCCTAGGAGCATATACTCAGTTTTCTTGTCATTGATTTTGAGTTTGTTTGCCAACAACCACCCTCTGACATCAGCAATGCACTTCTCCAAAGACAGAATGGCATCACGCTCAGCATTTGGTACCGAAGGGTGGAATGATTGGTACAGCTGGTGGTCATCAGCGTAACCAATCATGGTCAAGGGATAATCGTCAACAATGTCAAAAAGTGGGCTGGCATAAATCAGAAACAATAACGGACCAAGACATGATCCCTGAGGAACCCCGTATTTCAAATCAAACTGATCGGATACATTATCAGCCACTTTGACAACCTGGTGTCTGTCCGTAAGGTAAGTCCCCAACCAGCTTAGTGCTGAGGCTGTGATCCCTACCCTATTTTGGAGATTGGACAGCATTATAGAATGGTCTATGGTGTCAAAAGCGGCACTCAAGTCAAGTATATAATACAAGTTGTGTAACTTTCTTCTTATCCATATTAAGGAGGATATCAGACTGGATCTTGAGGAGCGCCGTCTCGGTACTATGACCACTCCGGTATGCTGACTGGAGCGTTGTTTGACAGGAGGGAAACAAGGGAATAAACACCACCACACACATCTCACCATGCCAATTTTCCACTAATAAACCTAGAGAGTGACGACCCTGATCAGTGGTTCAGCTCTACGTGAGGTTGGTGTTTGTAGACGTACCAAGCTGGTACAAGTGCAAGTGGCAATCGGGCACTCAATATGGATGTTTGAAATCCACGACAGCCAGTTTTTATTTGAACACAGAACACCTCATAAGATGTCTACCTTCATGCTGCCTGTGAAAAATCCGAAGCTGTCGCATTCAGGCTGCTTTAGAGGGCAAGTTCTACATTCGGTAAGGACAGAAAATGCAACATCACGCGCGGAACTAGAAACGAATCCGTATGCAACTGGCATCCCCTGTTTTCCATCGTATCTCCACCAATGCAAACTCACGGCTGGACTCAAGAACGAAATCAGAGAGCAATTGAATACTTCAGAGCGACAACTGCACATCATCTCAATTCGTGGGAACATCAAGTGCTAAACAAATTCTCTATCGTGTTGAAGTTGCAGGAATTACCTGCAAATTTAAATAGCACTGTTGCTAGGAAAAGAAATGTATAGTCGTTAGAAATTATTCAACACTACTTCGATATACGATGCGCTACAACATTCATATACGGCCCTAGGGACTATCGCACGCACTTGAGCCAAATATAGAAAATAACCAGTTTCAGATGACTGCTACTACTCATCAGCAATTTTTACCTTGTGGTGTGATGTTTGGAATGTGAACACAGGAGTTCCGGGTTCGGATCGTTAGCGAGGCTTGTTGGATTCATCCCTGGGAGAGAATAGGTAAATCGGCTTGCCAGGTAACCTGAGTATTCGGGAGAGGTCGCTGTCAGGTCGTATGGGCGCGAAAACTAACTACCATCATTACAGTATCGTTAAAGTGAATTCTAGCTACTGATGCGTACCAGTCTATTAACCTGTGATGAGTACCTGGTGTGAGCACTGTGGAAGGAATTTTCTTGTCAGGGCAACATCGGTCCGATAGTCTAGACAGTACAAACAAGCTTAGGACCGAGGCTAAGCGCTAATCACAACGTATGCACCCTACTAATTCCCTTCTTTCTATTACTCGCATCAATATATACATAGACACACTTTTTCTTTATCATTCACACCTCTCATTTAATTCTCTTCTGTTTATTTATTTATTTATTTTTGTTCATTCACAAGAACATAAACAGTGTAGAAGGAAGTCCCCCTAAAAGCCTACAAGAGCGGCTTAACAATGTGGGAGACTCCCTGAAGAAGGAAAGAAAAGGAAAACTAACATGACCAAATCATTACCTGATGTCCTGAAGGCTCTGGTATCACAAAATCCCTGAAAGATTACGAGTTGAGGTTATTCAATATGCTGCTATTCACATCGTATGTTCCCTATTTCCCCTTCCTCCCACATCAATATATACAAAGACAGATTCTTTTCCTTATCCATCGCACCCCTCATTCAATCCTCATCCGTTCAGTAAACAACTTTTCTTAACTATATGTTCAGTTGTACACATAATCCAAAATAAAGCTTATACGCTATTCACTACACAAACAGACTAATGATGGAACGACTCAATGTCACTGATTCTTCCTTTTGACCATTCCAGAGAATTTGAAATCGAATTGACTTGCAAGTGTGCCTATTTCCGCATCTTGTTTCACATGATGCTCATTGTAGCAGTGTGTGAAAAAATAAACCTGATTACTGAGAGATGTTCGGTATGCATATTACTATACACTATTTCGTGCTGAAATGCTGAGAGGGGATCATCCCACCCGTATGTGGAAGTTCACACTTGGAAATATCGTAAACTGCATATCTGATTTTCTGTGCCCTCTTCAACCAAGATATCACGTAACAATACCAATGGGAAATGGTTTCAATTTTCTACCGCTCGAATGTTGCTATTCCTGTAGATATGCGGCTATAGATTTCCCTAGGTAGACGGAGTAATTTTGGCTTTACGTGCGGGTTACACTCCCACATTATGTGCAACATGAAGGCAACATGATATTAGATGATTTATGCTGACGTTTCCTATCAATAAATGTCACGTCACGCCCACACGTGGTTTATCAGTCTCACAGTCTTGATATGTGGTATCATATATCCACGATACGAGCAAGTAGGTGCCAACAATGGTCGTCCTTGATTGTCATTGGTGTAAGAATGCCTGAAATATTGAAACATAGAGGGTGCCAAACTAAAGGTGAATATCTCATTTTTCATTACCTCTGGTGTCGTGCAGTGTTCCATCAGCACGATGAAGCAGGCGATATGCGAGAGTCATTCTTGAAATTTTTGTTGTTGTGATCTCTCCCAGAATGCACCACAAACGTACAAGGATATATTACAATAGAATATTCATACCAATTGGCAAACATCAGGTTCAGAGTTATTAAAACAGTACTGCGTCAGATTGGTAAAGGCGTAAGCATTTGCTATAATTTTGGAAGAGAAAAAACGTCCTATTCCGCAATCAACATTGGAGTTACGCAGCCGACAATTCCCGCCTAATAAGGATGTGAATATTCAAATCGACAGCGAGCAAATAGAACTAGTTTGTCGATATAACATTTCCCTGGCGCGTGTGTGTGTATGTGTGTGTGTGTGTGTAACGCCCACCTTTAATCATGCTAAGTCTCACGTGCCTTATCCGATGAAGTTCAAACTTGGATGGTATGTTCTCCACGATATGAGTATATGAGCGTTATTATTTTAGTGTCAATTCGGGGTCAAATTTGATATTTTTGCTACTTTCAGCTTGCAATCGAACCAAGTCAGTCGTGCCTGGTCCGATTTTGTTGAAACAAGCTCAAGATTGTAAACTTGTGGACATCCGGATAGATAGTGTCCAAGGAACCACTAAGCTTTTTGGCTTTCTGGCTTGGGCTACTTTAGTTCGATTTCCAGTATTGAGGCACGGAGAAGCCAAACAATAATTTCAGGTTGGGTTGCTTCTTCAACACGCTCAATTGCAGTTTCTACTGTTGTAGTTGGCTGCCTCACGGATTTCTCGCATATTAGATCCCGCGTCTACAGGAGATACAAAATGCCACTGCTCGCTTTGTGTGTCAAGTATCAAAATTTGACCACATTCAAGACCACCTCAAACAATTGCATTCGTTACCAGTTGAGTACTGTTTACGCTCTAAGAACAGTGTACCTGCAAGACTCTCGCAAATTAGGGCCCGCCTCACACCTCAAAGCTATGATCGGGCACCTCAATTCTTCAACCCGGAAAGCCTCGGTGATCGTACCTTCGCTGTGACCGCGCCTGCAAGTCGCGGCTCGAAGCATTTCAATTTTCTGTATTCGATATAGCTGAAGAGGTCCTGTCTTTGGGTACGTACCTGTCTTATATTTTGTTCCGGTGATCTTTTTCATAGTTTGCTCGTTTCGTTATGTTTGACGAGCGAAACCATAACCTTACTCACTGTATACCCTGTATGGTGAAGGGACCAAAGTCCGTTAACACGATACAGCTCGTGTTTGCACACGATTCCCACACGTTAGTCTGAACCTGAGCAAACGAAATTTTGCACCCCATAAACGTGCGGAAGGGTTGTTAATCCATAGTCCTTATCCATCTTCAGACAACAACCTTGTAAAAAATTTAAAAAAATTCACACGTGATGTTCGTCTCGTCTAATGTATATCATTTTAGAATTCCATCGATGAGAAAATATATTGAAGCACTTTCACTGACGGTTACAACATACACCCGTGAGAAAAATGAATGGAAACCATTTGTGGTTGACCTGCTGGATAATATCACAGCGCGTGGAATAATCAAAGTAGACAGAGAGAATTCGGAATGAATGCATTTGTATATCTTGATGACTACCCGCTGAAGGAAACCGGTTTTCATTCGCCTCCTAGGCCGGTGCTCTTAACTACTCATCCGTGGGAATCTATAATGCAACAACTTTGTCATCAGTGGCCTGAGTAGAAATATATAGGGCGACGAACTGGCTGATTATAAATGTGTTATTCGTAGGAGAAGTTACTGGTTGCGATGGATGCATTCACTGATTTCGAGACCAATGACCTAAGCAAGAAGAGGGCAAACAGTAGAATAGTGTTTGTTCAGAGCGAAATGATGTGCGCCGTTGTGGCGTACTATGTTGTCGGACGCACTTCCCATTGCGATTAATCAATAATCCCACGCATGCCACTCACGCGAGGTTATTTATTCATGTCACCAAACCAATCCTAATAGAATGGTACTTTGATTTACTCTTTAAGAATCGTGTTCAACAATAGATGCTTGTAAAACAGACATTACGAAGTCGACTGCATGATGCTTTCCGCGTTCAGTGTTCTCGACAACAGTAGCTCGAGTGATAATATTTTCAACTCGGATATGGTGCAAATTTATTTAGGTGTTGTTCCAAGTATTTCACTAACTCATGTATATATAATCAAGCTACTAAAGTACCCAGTATCGTTCTATTTATTATTCACAGTCAATAATTTGGCATTACAAAAAGAATAACAAAACGGCTTCTATTATAAACACTATACCTTTGTTCAGGGAATGGGGTGTGTTCCATCATGAGTTCAATTAACAAATAGTATGATTCCTGGGCTTTGTGTCCATATAATAAGTGTGTATTCTTAGCCGCTGGACGTTTCATCATTAACATAGTAACTACTGTGTGTGGTGCGTGGGTATTGTTTTCAGTAGTTTCAGTTAATTACTGTTCTGGTTATAGGCCTGGCGCCGAGGCTGGCGGCGAGCCCGTTACAATTATTTTCATGGTCCGTTTATCAGTCAATGCTAGATGCTATGTATAGCTCCAGATTATTCGCATTAGATGCATCTCACGGTCATCGATGGCCTGTGTTTCTTAATACCAGAACTCCTCATATAGCTATGTATTACCCCTATCATTTATTTGTGCACGATTCTTCAGAAGTATTCTTTATTGTCAGGATAAAATAATTGAAAACACTACGTGAGATGTTTTATGTATTACATCGGCGTAAAAGTAATGATATGCGTGTTATCGCTGCGATGTTATTATGCTCGGGCCCAATTGTCATGAAACCGTGATTGATTTGACAGAACTAATAAATGTCGTACCATGCTATGGTGGTGGGCAATGTGACTTACAGTGGACATAAATTTAGTGCTACACATGTGAGAGTATCATTTTAGTCGAATAATTACTTGTGTCCTGCGTCTTTATTGCCACTCGTGAGACAACAGCGTCACAATGAGATACTTTACGATTGGCCAAACCCTTTGGCCGTGGCATGTTATGACTTATTAACCCGCATATCGCTCTCCAGCTTGTTAGCTTCAGACTCACATAGCGTAGTTTGGTTGGGTTGCAATATTTTTCCTACAACGGACCAGCCTACTCGTATCAATTTTGAATGACAAACTTGAACAAGACACAATGTAGATGCACTGGAGAGTACCTTGCTCATGGTCGTGTCCCGTGACTGGGGATGTCGTCTGGGGACAGGAGTTGAGGAGCTGTCCCCATCCACCATGCTGGTCGTCGGATGCTTTGAGCTAGCATTCCATAGGTACATCAATTCGCAAATCGCAATTTTGGGAAGGATGGTGCTTTTAAGAAGGGGAACGCATTTATGATGAGGTAGAGAGGCCACGGTTAGTTATCGGCACGGTTCTACGAGGAAGGTATTCCATATAATCGCATTGGTGCGCATGGTATTTGTCCCTACTGTTTTCTTTTTATATCTGATTTAGATAATTGTTTGCATATGTGGGACCTTTCTCTATCTCCGAATGCTACGCATTCGGACACTTTCATCGTTTGTGCTTCATGCAAATTCGATTTTCATGGTGTTTTGCCGCATCCGCATGAATGAAACGCTAGCTTTAGAAAGTAGTTTCGGCGTGATCATGCTCATCCAGTTTTCAAAGTTTTCTGTCCAATTTCGTCTTGGCCGCCCTCGACTTTGTCTCTAAGGATGGTCTTGAAAAGTCATGACTTGTGAATAGAGCAAATGTTTGCCTTCTGAAGGGAGCAAGGCGAGATTCGTTGGACCCATGAGGTTTCTGACCATGCTGTGTACATGCTCGTTTATCTCATATTATATATTGATAAGTAATATGTATCTTATAAACAGCTTTCCATAGCCGGCTGATGTTTCTGCCTTCTTTATGTTGATTACATGTACGTACAAAGATTGCATATAAATATGCACCTTCAAATTGTCTCCTAGATGAAGAGACTGCGGCTAAATTAGGAACATTTAGCAACGAATTAAAATAAATGAAATGCATTCTTCGTGGAATACAGCCCGATCAAAATGCAGCATTGAATGAATCAGATATTCATATAAACGTTGTTCCTGCACTTATGTTTCGCTTCATTGCCTTCAATGGAGGCACTTTCTCCCCAGTGTATAAGAAATAGATGCAAGATTATTGAATGTGACGTTCCAGTATATATTCGGGTAATACTGGAGCACCAAAGGTAACTTTCTGGTCAATGTATTGGCTATGATGTTCTCTGTCTATAAGTACTCGACACCAATAGAAGAGAATGTCAACTAACGACGGAGTTGAGAGATCTTGAGTGATCCTGAGTCCACTTTGAGTCAGATAACGGTCAGTTCTAATTTTTACTGATCTCTGACAAAGCTTCCAATCCTCTCATCGATAGTTATCGTGTTTGTAATACGAATCAGCTGCTATAAGCATGGCATGTGTGGGTTTCTCTACGTTCCTGACGTATTATGTTACACAGTCGGGTGTAAAGCGAGGGTTTCGCGGTCCGAACTCCGGGGGAGCCTCGTGCTTTTCACGATTTCCCGCCTCTCTCTCAATACGTATTCCACTCATTGCTACCACAGGCATGTTCATGTTGTACAATATATTGTACCATTTACTTACAATGTGCCAGCTCCCAGGCATTACTGTCCGTGTATACATGACTTCTACTACCACACAAGTACGTCACATATCTATGCCAGAACCCTATTGATATAATGAGGCTGCTCCAATTATCGACTATATGGTTGCGTATCTGGCATTACCAGCGATGCGACATTTTTACGATGTGACTAGGGCTTCAGCGACCATCACAATATCTAAAGGAGCCGTAGATAATGTCACCGTCTTCGAGGTCGACTGACATCGAGTTTTTCTTACCTTTAATAATACGTTAAGGCAATCTTTCCGAAATGTATATAACGTCTGGCTTCATCGCAAAGACTATCTCTATTTTTAGGAAACATAGCAGACCTTACTGCACATATCCACACCATTCATGGGATAGATGCGCTGAATATGTCGTATTCTATATTCCCTGTGATGATCAACAAAACAGTACCGTATTACGCTATCCAAAGTTTGATTTGAAGGTCATTTTTCGTGAATCTCTCACCTAAGTAATAAGGTGCAATTTTGTGGTTATACATCTGTCGGCTAGCAGTCCTGTACATCACTGGAAGCTCTATTAACCAACGCCTTTGCAAACTTTAACATTCCTTACAGAACATCAGACTGTTGGTGTGTCTGCAGTGCATTGTCAATACCGTCTAAACAAGTGAATAGTCGTAAATCAAGCCCTGTAGCAATGCGCAACGCGGGGTTATATGCGTGCACATCGAATACAAACATTACACATGCCACAATTTTATGAGTTAGTTTGCAGTGAGTTTGTAGTGAGTCTGAATGATTGTCTATAGCATAGTTTGATTGATGAGTCCACAAGGTCTCTAAACTAGTACCAGATGAAACAATGTGGCTTGGGTTATCACATTCCATACTCGCATCGTATACATGATTAACCCAACGCATTGGTAGACTAAACATTCT
>JAODTT010028324.1:0-10454 GCA_025400115.1 Pentamera pediparva
TTCAGCATTGAATAAACAAACCACACATCGCGTGCCAGGATCTCAGAGTGGAATAAATCAGGCATAACGTAATATCGAGTCCAGCAAATAATTTGCGAATCACATTTTGTCGTTTTGGCAGTCACAATTTACTTTTTATTCTTCCACAGTAGTTACAACACCCAGTATAACATAGATTCGTCCTGAATATCTCAATCCGTATCTAGTCATCTCGGAAACTGACATTTCAGGGTTCAACCACCTGTCTACATCGACATGGCCCATGTGTTTTCGTTGGTCCCTATTTACATGGACATCTTCTTGCTAATTATACCGGAATCAATTTTCAACTGCTTCCACTGCGAGTATACGACCATTATAACAAAATGGCGTCAGATGTCAACTGTAAAATTAAACGTTTTTTCGCAAAATATCACATGCTAGGGAGAACGCTGAGTGATATCTCCAGTAACTATAAGCTAAGCTATATCAAGCATTGCCGCCTCAATCTGACAATTACATGGGAACAACCTTGGTAAAAAGCAAAGCTCGTATTTCCCGATAGGTACCGTTTCGTAGAGAGTTACGATTGGACGTATACGCTCGACAAGTTAGACAACATACTATACTCAACGAGCGTAGGACGAACGGTCCTCTTCATGGAAAGAGGCCCTGATCTTTTTCTACTAGAGACTGCTGTAGTCTATGAGCCAATTGACAAAATATGATGAACGATGATACTTACACGGTGGGTTTTCTTGAAGTCAGAAATCTGTTTGTAGCCTACCGTACTATTCCCTCTATACAACGAACAGCTGCTGTGGTGTGCTATGTAAATGGTAATTGTTACAACACGGTACGTCAATCCCCTAATAAAGCTCACTGTCGACTGCAGCTCGCTCCCATAACTGTTTGTATAGGTGTGGTGAAACATAACACGATTCATGCAGGTATTATTGAACAAACTGTGGCTGCGATTACAGTGGGCAATGCTGCAATTAATAGTATAACAATGTTAATCTTCGGATATTAGGCCCAATGAATATATGAACAGGGTATGTGATGTGATGGTTCGCAGGGGCTGTATATGACATAAAGTATCAGTAACGTTGCATATACAGAATGTTGGGTGAGCAGAAGTTGCGGAACAGAAAAAATAGCGGCGAGAGCCCCATCAGGAGAATCGAACAATTGCTATTGCTGACGAAGTGACGAACACCTTTGTTGTCTGTGCCGGTGTGGCCACTCTGGAAGTTCTGATGAACCCACGTTACCATGGAACTTTCACACGTGATAGAAAGTTTGTATGAATGACTGTTTGAAGTTCACACACTTGAAGACCAGGGGTCATGTAACATATTATCTTTAAACTGGCCTGGATATAAAGGTGATATTTCAAGATCCGACACTCAGAACCTAGACTATATCACTTTGTCTGTCTGAGATATTTCTATTCACGACAGAAAATCCCTCCTTCATTGTGACGTGGGAATGTGAGTGCCGCCTATTGACTCTGCACAGTAAATGCTGCAATTCTGGACCTTGATACCCTTGAGGATGTATTAGTATACGAATTATACTGCTGACTGCAGCAGTAATGTGTCAAGAGTAAATACACAACATTATTTTGTCTGTTATTATCAATCTTGGGGTACGTGTGTGTGTGTGTGTGTGTGTGTGACAATACTCGCCAACACGCAATCATGTATTATGCTCACATTAGCCGTGTCTCAGGTATCATTCCCTTATGGACATCTGGGGATGCATGGGTTGCCACATATTTATTCCGTCTGGGTGGGCCTTGGGTGCAAATTACTGATTTACCCGGATGGGGCCCATATTGGAATCAATATGGGTCCCATCTGGGGCCCACAACGGTCTGTACATGTGGTAGTTTGTAGATTTATATAAAGAGGAACAAGCCTATTGCTAGTTGTTGGTCACAGTCGAAGAACATTTTAAAACTGTAAAAGGTCAGGAGAGGACAAGCAATAGCAGATTAGTGACTTCTTGTCGAACAGATGTATGTTCATTCACAAATTGTTCCCTGACGTGAGGTCACTTTAGAAAAACTAGCATTGATTCAGATACTTTTGTATAATTTCCACAACATACGTTTATAGAACTTTGTGCACAGCTTTCTGATATCTAAAAAATTACATCAACAGCAATTATGCTCGTGACATTCTCCGTGAACTCTGGGAGATCAGTCAAACACGAAAGGATACTTCCCAAAACCATGTTGAGAGTCCCGGACTGAACTATTCTGGCCCAAAGATATAACCATACTATTCGTCATTATAGACTCCATCACGTTGCAAACTACGCGTGTAAGACCAACAAGCTTGTAGTTGCAAGCTAGAGACCGATCTATGTTTTATTCATTTATAGTAGATGATGTCATTTTGAATCTCACAGATAGCCTATGTACATATAGGAATGAGATAACATGTTTGATGTGACTTCAATTTTGCCTAACCTGCATGTCTGTTCCATTGCGGCTGACCATGACCACTGGGAATCTACGGAGATAGACTTCAGCCTACTGCGGATCGGTATTCCTGAACTACCCCACCAGCCAACAACCGCATACATCCATAGTAGGCGTTTGGGCTGATCCGCAAGACCGTACCGTTGGTTGACATTCTTTTCTTTGAAGATGTTCTAGATTAATCCTGGCAACTCCAGAGGTCTTAGGGAGAGAACTCTGTTCAGAAAAATCAAGCGGAGAGAGAGATTAGGATTCAGGACCCGTGACATTCTGCTAAAGGTGGTTGCATGAGTTATCGTACCCCGGTGACATAAATCAAGCGAAACAGCTGCAGTCATTTGCTATCAGGTCTGGCACTTTCATTCCCGTTATTATTACTATTATTATTATCATTATTATTGTTAATATTACCATTAATACTAATATTATTATTATTATCATTATTAATAATATTATCATTATTATTATAATTATTATTAGTAATACTACTATTATTGTTGTTATCATTATTAGTCGTCACAGGCCCCTTCCTAAACCAAAGTTCACGGGTAAACTACATTTTAGGACCACTGCATCGTGATCAGATTGGGGGCATGGAACAATTGCACACATATTGGAAAATAATTTATACACGGGGCGTAGAACCTGTCTTAGTCTAGAGGAATGTGTGAGAATCCATTTGCGGGTGAAGAAGGTGTTCCAGGTTGTGGGATGGGGTGATAATCAAGAATATAGTTTCACTCTCTTTTAACTTTAGTTTGTTGGATGTTATCCAATTGTTGATGTCTCCCACACAACGGGTGAGTTGATGGAGTACACACTCATTCATTGTCATGTTATGATTGAATGATGCATACAACTGGATGTCGTCTGCATACATGTGATAGCCCATTCCGTATTTCTCCAAGGACAGAGCCTTGTGGTACTCCGTGATAGAGATTCTGGACATCATATCTGCAGCCTCTGACACTGACCTGGCACGATATACTGTTGAAGGAGGTTGCAAACCAGTCAAGGGCTGGTCCACTTACACCCATGTTATCGTTGAAACGGCGTAGAAGAACATGATGATCTAGCATGTCGAACGCCGCAACTTCACCAGCATAGCAGCATTATTCTTATCCAGGGCGAGTAGTATGTCACTTTGTATACGAAGTAGGGCGGTATCTGTGCTATGCTGAGATCGATAGGCGAATTGAAGTGGTCCGAACAATTGGTGTTGACTGATGTGGGTTGATAGTCTATCAGTGACGACTTTTTCAAGATATTTAGATTGTGCAGATACGTTTGATACCGGTTCGTAGTCACTGAGGCCGTCCTTCTCCATGGATGCTTTCTTCTCGACAGGAGTAACGACCGCATGACCAGGTGCATTAGGGAATCCGCTACATTCGATATATTTTGTGTGTAGATCCCTATTGTTTTGGGGTCAGGTCAAAGGTCATGCTTGTTCCGAACAAGCTAGAGTTCGGTATGTACAATGGCTCCCTTGTGGGGAGCACAAGAATCCCATTGTCTTCGGAGTAAGGAAACGGTAACCGCTTTCTTCTCCGATGCTGAATGGGAAAATATTTACCACCATTATCCAAGTCAGGTTTATTATAACTCTCTTTCGAGATGTTCGCACTCGTGTTTCCAGTCATTGTGGTAAGTCATGTTGGTATTGTGTTTTAACAAGGAATGCTTCATATTCCCACGTAGCATACGTATAGCAGAGTCCATATAGGGTAATGGGTATGGACTCACTTTCACTTCGCTGCTAAACCACCAACTAAGGATGCTTGAACGGAGTTTGTTTCGGCAAATCACGAATATTACCTACGGAGAGGTCGTATACCGTCGTACATTTGACGTGGTTATATGTCTGGAGAGTGTGTATAGTTCGTATCCCTCATCTCCTTCAATATGTGACAGTAGGATGGCCACGTGAAGAACACACATACCAAATAAAAGCTTAATTCATCTAGACCTGGCCGAGTTATCGTGTTCACATCGAGAATTGGTTTAGACAAATATTGATCAATGTCCCGGTCCCCACGACGAGCAATGAGGTTACTGCATGCAGTAGGCTACTCCTTGTGGGGAATCCACACACTGAAGCACTAGGGACTTATCGTGTTGACAAAGTTATCAGCAATGAACCATGCTGACCTCAGATGACCTTTGACTTCAATTCAAAACATTTGGGTTAATGTTTTCATTATCAGAAACGCATTCAAATATAGGCTGCATCCACTTTTCATGTTTATTTGTCCACAAAATATCGCGTTCATGTAATCAATCGGGACATATACTTTCTGAGGTTCCCATGCGGGCTCTCCTGACCCCAGGTTGATGTTTGACATGACCTCCCGAAATCCAACTACACAGATGCCCTCATCAATCGCGTGCTGGCGAGGGCGTAAAGTACACACGCATACCCACATACAGACATACGCACACACACAAACAAGCACAAGCACACACACATAGGCAAGTCCGCATTATTGTTTTTTTTTGTCGGTATTCCTTCTGAATAAGCAGAAGGCAGTAGACGGCGGAAGGCTAGAAAACGGGCCAAATCTGAAGCAAAGAGTGTTGATGAGATGTATAACCTCTTCACAAGCTGAACTCTCAACGAAGCACTTCACCTCTCTGTTCGATCGATATGTTTTATCAGTACCAGGGCCGCCGACGGGGGGCCCGGGACATTTTTTTTTGGGGGGGGGGTCCTAAACTGTGCCACACTGTTGAGGAACCCGTGCTCTTTGTTTGTACCGGGGCTTGGGAAGACTCTCGTCGTCCCTGGTTAGTACAGAACTGTGACAGCGCGATGCAAGCAGGCTCATCCTGCGAAATGAGCAAAATGTACGTTGATTTCCAACATCGCGACGCGTACGACTTCGCTTATACGTTTAGAGACACCAACAATTACCAGGCAAGTAGATCATCAGTCCTACCAAGTCTTAGAAAAAAGCCAATAATCAAGACTACAACAATCAAGAGTACGGAAGGAGGTGATCATGAATGAGGTCATGCTGCCTCTAAATGAGGAGGCATCCATGCCTCCGTAGAGTGGTAATTGCTTATTTGGAGCACTTCAGATTGAATGAAAACAGAAGAAATAAACATTTTGAGATCATATGCCAATGATAATAGTCACGGAGCATGAACGGGGACTAGTATTGGTGATATCAACGCATCAAATGTGGAAACATCCAGCTGTATCAGCTGTGTGTTGATCAGTGGAAGTGTTTCCCTGGCAATCATCAATAACTTTAAACACCCTGTTGTAATGGTGGCGCAATTCTTCTAGTCTAGCGCGTATGCTTTAAATGTCCCTTCTGCGCTGCTCCACAATCTATTTTATCATGGTCGGAAATTCTGATGAGATGAAAGTAGTTTGACCTCACGTCTGCCCTCGCTTGAGAGATAACATACGTGGAGTAACAAAGTGACATAATTAATACTAAATAATATAGATTATTCCAGATCCGTTCCCGTCAGATCGCTATCTGCCATACTCGTCAAAGCTCTCGTTACTTCTAGATTGGATAATGGTGGTTCTCTCTTGCATTGAATTTCCGACGAATTCCTCCGAAGAAACCAGTGTGTGCAAAATTCGAACGCCCGTATCCTATATGAGACGAGGAAATGTATGGGATCATGTCACTCCGATCTTGAAACAGCTTCGCTGGCTTCCTGGTCGCTGTCGTATTGACTTTGAAGTGATGTTTCTCACTTGGAAAGCTCTCAATTGCGAATCACCACAGTACTCTACACACCAGACCGGAGTTTGCGATCTCGAAAAAAAGTTTATCAGCGTCTCCAGGACACACACCAGTACTGTCTCCAATTTCGCAGGTACTAGTGTTGCTATAATGATAACACTAGAACCCACATATGCAAGGTATACTGAGAAGATAACGCTTCCACGTTTACCAATGCTGCACTGGCATCGAATCTATCTATCTATCTATTGATCTATCTATCTATATATGAAACATCTTGCCCCATGAGACAGCGTAACGTCTACATTTTTAAAACTGATAAACGAATGACATATTCATGTCTTTTCCACGTCTTGAAAGAGAAGAGTTGTATATGATTCAAAGACCTCCGAGTAAGTGACACCTACATAAATTATATAGAAATTTCACTTGAACCGAGACAAAATCATGTTCGAAGGGGCACTATCGTCTGACGGAAAAGCGACGGCGTCGTTAGCATGACGTCACGACAAATCATCACTTCAGAACATTTCAATATCGATATACGATACTGTTAGTCATCACTATATTATATCAATTCAGAATTAGTTCTGATATACCGTGGAACGATTCTTTGTGGTGACGTCATGCAAACGACGCCATCACTTTTCTGCCGGCTGTTGCGAGACGATAGTGCTTCTTTGACCAATGTAAAACTGGGAAAAGTTGATAGAGTTCTACTAATCTGTGCTCTTCTCCTGTAAGGTTGTGAAAATGTGGTCCTCATAATGAAAATGGGATGAATATCTGAACAAGAGTCGAATCACCAGATTCTCACTCCTAATTTATTATTCAACTTTTTTTTATATGCATGGTCATCAGCATATTCGTATTCAAATTCAAAATCGACAGCATATGTTTAACGTCGTTCGATGTTTATTCGTATTCTCGGACAACGCGTCCGTACGTATTGTCAATCTTTTCTGATCTGAGAGATGCTGACAACTTTCTTGTTATGTAGCTGATCGAATTTTCATCTCCGCAGAGTTGATCCGACAGAAATGGCTGTAATACCAGTTGAGGTTTTCTCCGATCCCACCACTGTAGTCTCCGTTGAGATTGCTACAGGTACATGCCGCGGTGTAGCGACCGAAGTAGAAATTATCGCAATAAGGACCCTGTTGGCCACTGCACCAGTCGTTTGAGTACCACCAAGCTTCCCTGTGTTTCGCTGCACAGTTGTGTATTCCCCATCCATCGTTGTCTCTGTCGTATCTGCTAAAATGCACCCATTAGCATTGTCCATTCCGTCGGCTGTAAAAGAATAGGGGACACGTTCAGTTTATTCCCTGAAAAACAATTGCTCGAGAGCAGTTTCAGGCGACTTTATGGTAATCTTCTCCACCACCGGCGGCGAAATTATTGAATCCCGAAAAGTAGAACGAATGATAACGTAATAATACAATGTATTTTTTTCTATTGTCGAGTTGCTGCATGGGAGCACGATCTTCATACAACAGACATATCCAACGATAAAGACCCGCTTTTCGTCCTGTGTTAAAACGGCGATGCACAGTCAGTTATGCCCATTTGTTGGTCTTTCCACCGATGCCCCTGTGTGTAACGGACTTGTTTACGACAGGCATACATAGAACAACACTACAGCACTGTAACAATATTATTGTGATCACTGTCACACCAAGAGCGCCGTAGTGGTATATTTAGGATTTGTTAACTAGGGTTACATTGGCGCATCCGTACTAGATTAGTTGTAGGATAACAAAAGAGGGACTACTGGGAGAATAGGCTGGTTTAATTTGGGTGGGTAGAGGTCGGTTGGTAATTGTTCACTTGGTGAGTGGTATGGGGGTGTTTGTTTAGGCATTGTGGGCAGGTCACGCTCGGTTGGGGATATATTGTTAGAATGGGCGTTGGTTGTAGGTTCGATTCCCCGTTAGGTATCACTACGGTTTTGTGTACTGGGTTGAAACGTTGTCCAGGGAAGGTGGTCGGCCGTACGTTGTTTTCAGGCTACGTCTCAGCATCGCAAGGTTGCGAGGAAGTTGGTTGGCGTCGGTGTACGCATTTTGGCGTTTGCCTGTTCCCTCTCGTCAGATGGTCTGAGAGAGTTTTGCACAGCGTTTTGCTACAAGGGCGTGCGGGGAAACGGAGTGTCCGTCTGCCGTCCGTTGTGCCGGGATTCTGCCTTGCTGGAGACGTTTTGTCAGCATTTCACCACTGTGAGTACCTTTGCATACTTTTACATAATTATAGTGAGACGGGAAGGGGCTGTATGTGTTTAGGTAGTTGTGCGGGGGTTTTGGTTTGTGTTTGGTTGCTTAGGGCATGGTTGTGACCATGTAAAAAACACGTTGGAATTTAGGATCAAGGGCCGAGTATTGTAGGTAATTCATAGTTGTTGGTTGAATTGTTGCCTGGTGCATATTTTCCGTGTATTGTATTTTTTTGGAGGTTGTATTTATGGTGTCATGTTGATACATTTACTCGGAGGAGGATGTATTCATTCATCGAGCGACACTGGCAGTATGGTTTTGTGTAGACTATCTCTCTCCTCAGCGACGTCGGAGGGCGTGCTGTACTCGGCCGACATCAGTAAGATTATATTTAAGGTTCTGTTTTGTTCACGGCCCCTCTGCTTTTCCTTCCAGTGCTACCAGGGTGGGGTACGTACTGGGGAGCAGTTGGTCGATCGTTGCCGGGCCTGGGACGGACTCCAATCGCCGGGCGAGTCGTGTGGAGCTGCAGGGTGAAGGGGTAGCAGAGTGAGAGCCGAGGGAGAGCTGAACTGAGTCACGGGAACGGACGTTATCAACTGAACTGTAGCTTGTGTGAGGAGACAGAGCGGGGCTTTGGCGTGACTCGTATTTATACCCAGATTTGAGAGAGAGAGAGAGAGTAGTATTTTTGAATGTGAACCTATTTTTCCAGTGAATTTGTGAATGTTATTTGGCATATTTTGAAAAACATAAAAAGAGGTAATCGTGTGAACTCCAGGAAATGGTCAAGTTGTCGGATCAGTATATAACTGCACATGGGGGTTGGAAGATCCCGAACAGGCGGCGGGATAGTGACCAAAACCATCGTAGGTTTGGGGCCAAGCAAGCAACTTCAAGGGTGACCAAAACAGGCGCCCGCCTTTTAATGGCACCGCGCAGGGTTTGAATAGGAAGTTCGCATGCTTCATATGCAATTCCCCTAATCACATGACCAGAGACTGTCCAAGACGGCAGCGTCTGGCATGTTTGTCTGAAATGCTAGACGAGGAGGGAAGTAAAAGTGGCGACGACGACATGGGCAGGCCAAGATTGACTGATGACGGGCATTCGCTAGTCATGGACGTTCAAGAGGTCGCCAATTGTTTGCTGGCAACGTCAATTTCAGATTTTCAGGATGCAAAGGCAGAAGGCTTCTTGACTTTGAAATGTGGTCACAAGATACCAATTCTATCTGCCGCTCGTGATGCACAGAAAACGTGCATGCCCACTGTGGAGGGTAGGGTAGGCTCGCAAATGGTACAAGTCCTCAGAGATACTGGGTGCAGCTGCGTGGTGGTTAAGTCTAGTTTGGTGGGGTCCAAGCAGCTGACAGGCGCATTTAGGACTTGCATCCTAATTGATGGTACCATACGCCAATTTCAGATTGCCTGCATACATGTAGACACCCCCTATTTCAGAGGGCAGGCCCATGCTCTTTGCATGGACAATCCTGTGTATGAACTCATAGTAGGGAATATAGCAGGGGCCCGCGGTCCAACAGATCCTGACCCCGATTGGTCCCCTGTTGTTGGCGATGCACATGGAGGTGACAGTACACCTACTCTTGCAGTTGTGCAGACAAGGAGTCAGGTAGCGAAGGCGAGAAACCCGCAAAGTAAGTTGCGAGTGGCCACCCCCTCAATAGATTCTGTATCCGCGGAAGAGCTTCGTCAGAAGCAAACTGCAGATCCCAGCCTTAAGCGATTGTGGGAGCTCGCTAAATCAGGGCAGCCTAAGGAAAGTAGTTCTGGGTCGAAGTGTTCGTATTCAGTAGATGACGGCATCCTCTATAGAGAGTTCACGTCACCAACAGTAGAGTATGGCAACACCATCCGTCAGCTAGTAGTACCGACAGAACTGCGTAGTCAGGTAATAAAACTTGCCCACGAGTCAGTATTAGGTGGTCACATGGGTTGTAAAAAGACCAAAGTCAAGATTACCACTTGTTTCACCTGGCCTGGTGTGTATGCTGACATAGCTAGGTTCTGTCAGTCATGTGACAAGTGTCAAAGGACATTC
>JAODTT010028435.1:0-10452 GCA_025400115.1 Pentamera pediparva
CCGGGTCTATAATTGGACCCCTCCGACTTTTGACAAGTTATAGACCATCTGCCCCCCAACTTTCAACGAGTGGTTGCGCCGGGAGTGGACATTATTAGCAGGGGAATGTCGTCAGATGACATTTCCCTGTTATTTGAAAGCGCCAAAGTGGTCATAAATAGGAGCTATCCTGCATAGGCGGCTGCCAATTAATAGCCTATACTCGGTAGGCTATATAACCGCAGGGAGTGGAGTCAGTTGGTCCGAAGTGCTGGTCGGTGACGTTAGTCAGTATTATTGGTCGGTCCGAAATGTTAGTCGGTAAAACTAGTCGGTCGAAACTCACTCGTCCGTCGATGTTATCGATGCTAGTCGGTTCTCATAAACTGGTCAGTGGAAATTATCCGTTAGTCGGTTCAGACGGACTAATACCACCGACCAATTGGGTGGACTTTTGCTAGTCCGTAGCGACCGACTAGTTTACCGACTAGCATAAACGCTACACTCTAAAAACTCCTGGGTCACAGATGACCCAAATTGTGTTATTATTTGACCCAAAAAAATGTCAGGAGGGAACCTTACACATTTGGGTCAAGATGACCCAAAAATTTGGGTCAAGAAGAGCGACTCTGAAATTGGGTCAAAAATTCAACCCAAATATTGGGTCAAATATCACTAATCGACTAGAATTGGGTCACATTGACTCATAATTTGGGTCGGACAGCATGGCTACAGAACAGCTCGAATGGCACGGCTCCAGGCTTCCGATCACCAATCTAGGCGTTTGATTAACTCCCCCAACATATGATGTACTAGGTTCCATCTCTAATATCATTTTCTCAGCTCCAAGAAAGAGACCACATCAGGATTTCCCTTTCAAGCGAAGCCCACTAATGACTATTACTAGTGGCATCCAAAACAATAGGGATTCATTACCTACTCATTATGGAATGCTCATTACCCAGGTATGAGAACATTTACAAGACTCACGAGACAGTCACACATATTACTGACCAGATTCATGGTAGTATGAACAGCTGCATAAGGAGAGGAGTAAACAAGAGAAATGCAGTGGTTCAATCTTCGAACATTTATTCATATGAACTGATAAGAGCACGCCACCATAACTCGATCCCATTATCGCACCAGTACAATCTTCATGCATTTTTGCAACAGGAAACTGCCAATAGCACGTCCATACAATGGAATAGTTAGAAAATGGAATGAATCTGCTGTTTTGGGGAGTTATGGGAGTTTGGGTTGAGGCTTGGACACTAGCGCTATGAGCAATTGTCTCATCTTTACCCACAACTTGTCTTCAGCCTGTGCATGCACACTCGTAACTGTGAAATATCATCTGCCGACTAATGAAAGTCACTTCCTCGCCTCCCCAATACAATACAATGGTATACTCAGAAAATGGAATAATGGAATAATCAACAGGTTCTCAGCCAGGGCATGCACACTCATAACTGCACTGGCTTATTACCACAGGAGGGATCCCCATTTCATCCAACAGCCCAATTTCCACTGCTACTGAGATCAGAAGTTTTGATGGTCTCCCATTACACAAATGAGATAGATCCCTCCCAACAAATAAAAGTTACTTCCTCCCCTCCCCTCACGCATACAATGCGATGGAATACAATACGATGGAATACAATACAATGGAATACGATGCAATACTCAGAAAATGGAATGAATCTTCCCCGTTTTTGTGGAGTTTGGGTGGAAACTTTAACACTAGCGCTATGGCTGATTGTCTCGTCTGTACCCACAACTTGTTCCCAGCCAGGGCATGCACACTCATAACTGCACTGGCTTATTACCACAGGAGTGATCTCCATTTCATCCAACAGCCCAATTTCCATCGCTACTGAGATCAGAAGTTTTGATGGTCTCCCGACAAATAAAAGTTACTTCCTCCCTCTAACCTACATTAGTGTGGATGCTTGATGAAGAACCGTTCAACAACAGCAATGTACCGTCAAAATACAACAGTGATATTTCCACACTTGGGACCTCTACTAGCCAATTAGTACTTGTTTTATGATGTGCTGCTGACTAGAGGATCAACCTATATACTGTGCAAGCAATCACACCTCCCAGAATTCAAATGGGCAAGTGGAAAGTATGCTTCTCCCAGTGCTTCAACTGAACAGAACGTGCCAGATATTAGTATGTAGAAAACGTACTAAATCCGATACAACTTTGCACTTTGTGTGAGACATTTGTGTGATCCTCAGGTTTCGTAGCAACTTCTCTACACGCCAGTAGCAGTCTTGAAAACACGACTAAGGAAGTTGCAATGTTCGTGTAGCAGAAAATGGATTGGAGTCGGCTGATAATCTAGACTAGGGGGGTTGGACAGAGGGGTGAGGAAGGAAAGGACTGGGTGAATCATAACAATCTTTATGCGCAAAGTGTGCGAAAAATTGATCTTGTGTGTGTCACAAGTTTCCACAAACTGTAAGTTATTACATAATTAAAGTATTGAAAGGTATGTTCCTCAAAGGGTACTGAGAGTCTCTGTACAATACACCCAGGTAATGATAGTTGAGAGATGAATGAACTGATAAAAAAATGGCACCCTTGTGGGCCAGTAAAGAAAGGGCCAGTGGTACAGTAGCTCGCACTTCGAACTGGAATGGGCAATGCTGCAATCTATGGCATGAACACCTCAAAAGCAAACAAAAACAACCCTCAGATGGCAAGGAGGTGAGGGAAGTCCTGCACTCATGCCTTGGTAGCCATCGTGTCCTTCACCTTCAAATATGCCTCCAAAGAGTGTGCCTTCGAGGACAATTTCGTCTCGGCAACAGCTATGCCGTAGACCACACACTGTAAAAACTGCCATGTAGTGAAACACTGCCACGGGTAGTGGATGTTGAGGACATATATGCATTTGAAACAAAGATCCACAGCCTTCATCATTGACACCTGTGGGACGGCCTCCCCATCTATGATCACGAATGTTTGCTCTGGCTTCCCTCTGTCTCCAATAGCCAGTACGAAGGGCTGGATACTCTCATCCTTCGGCACGTTGAAATGGTCCCGGAGATTCTCAAGGTAGTGGGGTATGTTGAGCCCGACCTGAAATGAAAAGTGCAAAAGGATCCTGGCAGTGAATTCAGACAATGACCTTTGTAACATACTTTGTTCAACAGGGCCACACCCCTCTAACTACAGTGACTACACACTTCAACGAACAACTGTACACATACACTGCTCTACCCCACCACCTCCATAGTGACGACCAAGTTCAAGGGGAAGGAATCACCAGTTTCACAGTCTGCATGCAGCCATCTGCCAAGGTCCATTCAACTCTGGAAAACAGCATCTCTGTGCTACTATAGGTTGCAGGACAGGGCTTGTATCCATGCCCGCCAGCGGTAGCCAGCACTAGCACTGACTGACCGGCACTAGGCACCAAAAATCACACTGCCGACCTGCACTCCCCCAGAAAAAAATTTGAAGACATTATTATTTATTCCTTGGTCGGAATGGCTGCAATACTGTTCATATTCCTCACACAAGTATGTAAAGTGAAAAAAGTGGTACAAGGCGCTGAACTACAACATTTGGTTCTGGAGAGCACGTGGATCCCAGCAAAGGGGAGGCCCAGTGAAATTAGCCTGCACTGACTTTTCTCTAGCTACAACCCTGTTGCAGGATATAGGAGTATTTGGTGAGATTTTTTTCTCCTCCAGACCTGTCCCATCATCTGTATCTTCTCTATGGTCCTAATCCGGACCTGCTTCATAAATCCGGAGACTTCCAAGTCCTAGGAAACTCACTCACAATTTCACCACCTTTCTTGGTGTTCCCCAGCAGAGAAAATCATCCCATGCAGACTCGGTAAATATACCTCCATCGCCAATTCAAAACTAAGAAAACCAACAACACATCCCAACCAAGAATGTACTCCATTGATATATCAGTGCCACACCATACCACAAAGTCACAGACATGGAGAGTGTTCTGTTATGGGAGACAACCTTCTCCTGCTGAGCTAGCAGGGAATGACCTTCCTAACCATCCTGTAGTATTGTTCACTGACTAGAATTGTGAGCTATACCGGTACTTGCACCGGTTTCCGCGAAAATGTTACTCGCAGTACCGATCGCCGACGCGCTACTTACTACTACGGACGATGCTGGGAAAATTATATAACCTTATAGCTGTCAGTGAATGTTGCAATCAATGTCGTCATTGCTCGTTGAATTTTTCATTATACAATATCACCAATCTACTGTCCGATCCATTATGATATTCACCGCTGGCCCAGCACTCATTCATGAATTGTCATTCGACGGCACTACAATGTACATTGACACAGACATACATTGCAGCTTTTACAGTAACAATGATAAAACTGCATGCAGGGCAGTCACGTACGTGTAGTCCCTGCTCGTAACCAGCTAGTTGTATCGCATACAACGGAATACGACTCCTCTCAACGTACGTAGCAGGCTAGCAACACTGCGGTGTTTGAAGGAAAATGTTTGTGTTTCACTGTGTGAATTCCTATTGACTTATCTCAACGTTAAAAAGAAACATTGAAAATCGCACTTGAGCGCTAGCTGTACCGATAATGTGCTGGTAGTACCTGTACTTGCCAGCGGAACTGTAGAATACCACGTGTAGACCACGTGTAGTGCTGAACTAGGTTTCGCGCGAGTTTGACAAGCCAGAAATTGCGTTGAATCATGGCAATGTTTAGCAATTATTTTTGGGCTTGACTGGATCGGTAGCGATCTGCATTGCAAAAAATAACATCGTATGAAAGATCCATCTGCCATAAAGTTTAGCGTTTGTGGTGTAGAACGTGCGCGTCTCGCTGCCTCGCAGACTTGACTTGTTACCCCGCCAAGCCTGCCACAGGGGTGACGTCGCAAGCTAGACTGGGGCTGTGCGAGTGCACAGAGCTACATGTGGTCACGAGTGAGAACTGTTATCAGCACTGATACCGGTGCTGGGCCATCTGTAATACCGGTGCTAAAAATGTCTGGTACCGCGCAACCCTATCACTGACCTACATTTTTAAGCTATGATCACTGTTAACTCACCGACTGCACATCAACAAATGAGGAGACTGCACGTTCAATAGTGGATCGCTGGCTCTTGGCGTTCACCTTCTTCGACCCCAAGGGCAAAATACAGGGGAGGCACTGGAAAGCAATGTTGCATGCCTCATCGTCTGCAAGAAAGAAAGACCGAACATACATCATGATATTAAATTCTTCACTCAGCTGTTAACATGGAATTTCAACAAAGATACATATTCTGTTAACATATGATCGTACATGTACCATTCAAATTGGTATGAGTGGGAATGAGCGAGTTCAGACATACACCCCGGAGCTATATTGTGCAATCAGGTCAAAGATTATTTATGTATAAATCCTCCTCGATGTTCACCTTCAATGCAGTACACAGTGCATTCCCAATCTTTGCAGAGTTGAAGAACACCAAAGTTGCACTAACTCTGTTGAGGCTGGTTGACTTGAGCCCAGGCAGAGTTTCAGCAATAAGGAACAATGAATATTTGATAAACTCAAAATTGGCCAAGCACAAGTGTCAGCCAATCAACATCGACCATGTAGAGCAGTCCTGATACACTCAAGGCAGGATCCTCAATTCCTTGTGGGCAAGGGATAAATTAGGACCTTAGGTCATAACAGAAAAGTGCATGTTTTCTAACTTTGATACGGTGAGAAAAGGCATAAACTCATATGACATGTTTTCTCAACAGTAAGCCCAATTTTAAGTTTCGTTTACAAATGACTAAGTAGCAATGCAAAGCTTCTGACGGATCGTTGCCTCTCTATAAAAATACTGTACCTAGTAAACATCGTGGTACCGATCTCGTCACTAGACCCGGTGCGGGAAGACTCTGACGCATGCACAGGAGCTAACTCCAGAGTGGCTTATTCACATCTGTACTTGAGTATTCACTGAGTGATCCAAATTGCCTTATCAGTCATTGATGTACACGGGGAGTGCTGGGCCACAATGACCTGTCTGCGATTGGACAGGGAGGTAACATTGATCTGTTGATAACAACAATAATAATGTAGTCCTATAAAGCACTCATCTCCAGCCAACAGCTGCACAAGGCACTTTGCAAACATTTCTCCTGTATCATTGACAGTTCTGAGCCCGTTAGGCACTCAGACATAATATTGATGATCTGAATGAGCAGTCAATGAGCTGTGCAGTGATAATATTCCAAGTTGATTTAGTTGATCTCTCCAAGACTGATGTGTGTGCGTGTGTAGTGTTGATGGTTATAGCACACTCCAACACCCTGAAGGTTCCGGGTTCAAAGCCTGGTCTGGGAAGAGATCCTAAATACCCCTCCGTCCACCCAGCATCGAATTGGTACTCTTGTCGGATAAAGCAGTCCTAAATAGCGTACATATCAGCTAAAAGATGCTCAGGGCAATCAACAATGCTCTGGGTAGGAGCAGTAGATATGCAGCGCATTACCCAACAGCACACCAGCTGCTGATCCAGAGTTCATCGCTAGTACTGTTCCCATCAACTAGACTGGAATAGCTGGTTTTTTAGCACTGCACTTACTAGTGTCCACGGGGCGTATGCCCCCCAAACTGGCAGCTATTCTGTATGAAAATCCTCACCTGACAGTTCACTACAATCTTCACTGATTCCCAGATGCCGGAACCAATCTCGCTGCTTGCCAGCATACTGCAGGCACTTCCTGGAGATGGCAGGGCTCCACAGCATGAACAAGTTGTCCCCACACTTGGGCTGGATAGCATCGAAGTCCATATTCACCTGAGGAGAGGATTAACAAATTTGTCACTTTCCGAGTACTACCGGTAGTTGACAAAACCATTATCTTTGGCTTATAAAATCCTAGCTGATGTTTGAGGCTGTAGACAGAAAACTTGAGCTTCTGTAGTCAAGCGATAGAGAACAAGACGATTGCTATAATTGGGCTAATAGACCTGTGTGTGCCGGGGAGCAGCACAGGCCACAATCGAGTACGCTGGCTGAAAAATGATGATACCAGCGTTATATAGCATCCATCTTGTTCCCAATCAGCAGCGCTCCTAGGATGATCAACTCGCATGAACCATTCTCCACAGTTGCAACAGTGGCACATACACCCCACCCCCCAACCACAAGAGCCACTTCACCTCCTACTTTGGAAAGCTCCCCATGGAGAACGGCATAAGGGAGGTGATCTCTCCAGCTAGTATTTAGTGCAGCTCTGAGCATACGAGTATAAATACTATTGAGTGATTTCTCCAGGACTGGCATCATGGCCCAAGTTTCAATTCCATACCACAGAACACAGAGTGCAAAATGTTGTATACTTTGAATGTACATACCAATCCTGGAGTGTCCAAGAGTCGTGGATACTTCTCGAAGACTTTTTTATCCTGATTGTCTTGAATCCAAAGCAGTCGCGCCTTCTGCGTCTTACGGTGGTAATCCTTAACTTGGGAAACTGGTTCTTTGTTATGACGCAGCCACTGTGACATAGCTTCCATGGCAGCAGGTTCAGGATCGTCTGCAGCAGAGAAACAAGCATGACAATATGAATGACCCGAAAAACCCTTCTTCCACCCATGAGCGTCACCACTCTCCCAAAAGTGGGGGGATATGGGTACATTTCGAAAAATTTACCATGTGAAAATGTTCAATGTTCAGTGTATTGTCTAAGGGTGGGGGACGAGTTCCCCGTCCTCCACCTGTTGAAGAATGCTCTGTGATGCAATTCGATGAACTGATTAAGCCAATTTTATCCTGCATTTGATCGATCTCCCCTCCATAAGATGCTGGATTGTGCGATTCAAGCGAACACAGCCGGATTCCCGCAAAGGAATATTTCCTAAGCGGGAAATTCCCGCACATATTTCTACAGAAGGTATTGCAAAAATAGTGCAAGTTCACAGCGATCACGATATATGGACACTTCATGCACAATGTATGAAAACTCAGCTGTTTGTGTGTCCAACATCGCACCACTGCAGGACATGCAAGAAAACACTATTTTAATTCCGCTGCATATCACGCAGGTATGCCCAAACACAATGTGTTCGGATTTAGCCATTGTTTGAAATTTCGCAGAACTGGTACATGTACAATTTTTCATATTGAACATGTGCTCTAGTTAAAATTCACTGTAAAATAACGTAAAAATTGGCAATCTGAATTCTTCTAGAGTTCATGAGATAATAAAACCGGCATGTAGATGTGTTATTAATGATACTATTCACGAACACTGGAGCGCAATATTACAAGGCGTCTTCGAACAGTTGATTTTAGTTTTCGGCTGAACTGGGACCCAGTACAGAATCATAGCAAATTCGAAAGCCTAGTCCCAGACCTGCCTTGTGGATTCAATGGCATGATTTTACCAATCTGTACCTGTGTATATAAGGGGTGGGGATAGTGGGGTCAGGTGTTAATAGGGCTTAGGGGTCAAGGTCAGGGGTGTTGATAGGACTTAGGGGTCAAGGTCAGGGGTGAATAGGGTTACTTAGGTTTCAGGAATAGGGTTAGGGTTCAGGCACAGGGTTTCTAGGCTGCACGTGACGGTTCAGGTACACGTATGGCAGTCGCTCACCTTCAGTGTTTACTGGCGGTTCAGCAGATTCCTTCAGTTTCTCTTTTTTTTGTCTCTTCGTGCCTGTGGGAACTCTGTCCAGAGATCTCTTCCTCACATTACGGAGTCGCTCCTCCAGGAACCCAGTGGCAGCATGTTTCCCAATAGAGGGAGTGTACCAAGCCTCCTGAGGAAAAAATTGATACCAAACTGGTTCATGCTAAGTAACAAACTGGAATTTTCTATTGCAGAGACCCCATCTGGATTTTTTTCCTCCACCAGATAGGTAGCATGCAGTGGCTTAGTGCACTCTTCCTTAATCGGAGAGGCAGTGGTTCCAGTCCTGTGAGAATTATTGGAAAACAGTGCTCAGATGGGCCAACAAATTGGAGTGGTGAGCACCGCTCCAACAAAAATCCTTCTCTTGGAGGGTAGTGTCTTAGCCTCTCATGGCACGCGCGATACTTCCTTCCTGTGCCAAGCACAGCTCGAAACAGAGTAGCAGCAGCGAACCTGCACTGGGTGGAAACAGGGGAACCAGGTAAGTCATGAGGCAAAATAGGGGTGCCCTCACGCGAGAGCCTGGCCATTGTGAGGGAGGGGTTCCCTACCTGGGTAATCCCAGCTGGTCCTCGAAGGGTTGAACAGGTGATGCTCTCAGATTAATCTCCTAGGCATAGTATAGATATATCATGTGGTATATGTTTGAATTGAATAAGTTAGTGGAACAGTATTCCAAGATGGGACCAATTACAGTACTCACTTCGAACCAGGGAAGAGATGTGGAGGGTATACAAATCTTTTTTGACGTTTCCGAATTGTCATAAATTCTTTCTCGAATTGCAATACGTGCTATTTGTGGATTTTCTGGTGATAAATACCAACTGTCCCTAACAGACTGATATGGCTAGACAGGGCAACTTTCTCTCAGAGACCCCCTGGGCGAGGATGACAATACTCACGTATCCAACACCAACTTCCCCCCTCAGCCTGGGGAACTCCTCCACTATGGAACGGGCCAGGACTTCCTTCACATGGGATCTGGGTCTGGAATAGAGAGACACACAAATGAGCTGTTAGAATGATGTTAAGGAATCTGCTCGATTAGAAGCTCTCTGATATCCTCCTTCCTACAATGTCCAGGGAATTGTTAAACGTCTGATCAGGAGGAAGCAGAAATTAGATGCAATTAACCAGCAGTCTCATTGATCCTCACAGGCAGCCAATAAAGGCCCGTCCATACTGCACGGGACGCGACACAACGGGACGCAATATTTCATTTTATCGCACGATACTTTGTGTCCACACTGCAGGCAACTGTTTTTTTTCATCGCGGCACGATTTTTTTGGAACGACGGGTTGTTGGGTTGGGTCACCTGACTGAATTTGGAATCAAAGTGCTCCTTTTGGAGAGGAAATATTGATGCAACAACCTCCATCATTGTAGACATTCTACAAAGTAGGCTATTCCTCTAGTCTAGCAAACATTCTGGGCGTGGGCCCGGGGTTCCCCTTGGATACTTTTCACACAATTATCTTGTCCCTCCCAGCTTCGAACCCCCCTCCCCCGCAGCCGTCCTGATTGTAATATAGGCCAATACAGAATATACAACTCCCAATCTAGCTACCTTTCATCCAACAGTGCACGCACGGCGTACTTTGCTGTTTTAATAGCATGATCACAGTACGACTAAGAACGGCCCATTCATTCGAAACCAGCATACAGGTGAGTGTCCGCCCTTCCCACAGACTTTGCACGCAGCTTGATATCGCAACTGTTGTTGCAAAATACAGAGTATGTGTAGGCAGGCACAAGAGTAGATATTTTGTTTCTGTTCTGCCCTGCTAGTCATGTGATTTGATACAGCACAATCATTGGTCACACAGAAAAT
>JAODTT010028545.1:0-10451 GCA_025400115.1 Pentamera pediparva
CATATCGTGTATTCGAAACGAATCGACTGGATTATCAGTGTTGCGTGTGTGAGTGGTATAGTGGGGGAGGGGGGGGGGGGGATTCCTTAACCACTACGCTCAGCCTAATGTATGAGAATTATGTACAAATCTCTAGCCTACAGTGGTAACGAAATTTGGGCCCCCCTATATACACTTAGTACTTGAGTGGACCTAATGTTATCATGTGCATATAGGTTCTGACCCTCATGAATCAGTCGACATATGAATATGTAATCAGCTGGGGGCTGCAATTAGAATAAGTGTAGTGTGACACACACGAAAGGATGCACTGGTTCCCTGTCAGAATCATATTCATGCCTATACAATTATGATAATGTTGTTATGTTGTCGAAGGTCACATAGTTCGAACTTGAACAGTTAAATACTAAAATATCTTTGGGAACCCACAATTGAAAGCAGAGGCTCATTCTGCAACAATGTAATAATATGAAACTATCAAGAATAATATTCCCTCAATCAAGGACAATAAGATCGAATTGGCCACTTTCCTGACACGAGAGAGGAGCGGGGTGAGAATTGTGTCAGTGTCGACACCGAGGTTTGAACCAGGGACCTCAGGTACTGCAGACGTGTACTCTCACGCTGTGCCACCTCGCCGCTCTGCGTTTCTCCGGTTGCCGGTTGGCGGTTTTCATTATGAGCAAGCCCGCTTGTGACTGTGTGACTCTGAACTGGCTTACTCTTACTACGCAGGACCTATATGAATACACCGCATCTACAAATAAATATTGTCGGCATAGGTAAATCAGTTCTGTGCATTTACGTTTGAGTGAACAACTTGTTTGTTGAAGCCCTTTGATTGATGGGGTCATTGAAAGCAGATAGCCCTCTATGATGGAAAGTACCATCAATTACATTGATGCCCTTAGCGTGTATACTGTGAATAGGTGTCATAGGTTATCATTGGATATATGTGTCACGTGTTTGCATGCACATATAACCCCTAGCCATATACTGACGATACAGCGGATGTTTGCTGTGACACTATTTGCAGCAATAGGAAGCAGTTGACATCTATCCGAATTCCAATGGTTACGCCCTATACTCAGTATAGGTACCCATGAGCTATTGTCACGTGTGAATAGTGAATACACATCTTGTAGCATGACCTCTATTGGTATGCTGAATGTAATTCCTCATACTGCTATGCCGAGCTAGTCACATCAGGACCGGTATACAACAGTGGCGAGTCAATGTATTGTCTATCACATCAACTAGGCTGAGCTAGCCATAGCAGTATACAACTGAAAAAACTCGCATTGATGTCCGATAGCACAGATATCAACATACTCAACTCGTACGCGAGCATAAGCTTCATGACGAGACAAATAATCGTTTTTGAAAGAGAGACCACTCGTAGAACCCTAATCATGTGGTCATGCCCTTGCTTTTCGTTATTGTGGTCATGTAACTGTTAGGTACGTTTTTGCTTCAACGGAAACTAGTATTCACAAAGAATAGGTCATCTCACAAACTCTTCTACATCCCGTCATGACATCGTGTCAACTAGCGTAGCGAGTTGGGTCATGATCATCAATGTGAAGGTCTAGACGGTGCTCTCAGGTCAAATCCACGTGTTTGTATTATTTCCGTTCTTTGACCTCCAGTAAATATCCGTTGAAAAGATTATTTGCGGCTATATCTAATAATAATATCTACCATGTAGGAAATATATCAACAATATCTACCATGTAGGGAAGAATTAACACCCACGGACACCTGAACACACATGACTGCTTGGAGACCGCTCAACAATCGGTTTGTTGCAGTCTTAAGTGAGGCTTGTTCGCCCTTGAGATACCGATCTCCCACCTCATACAGAGATCCACATATGTGGTATAACTTCCCCTAACATGACAAAAGTAGGTCGCTCGAGACGATGAACTCATTTTCCGTGAAATCAATTCAATGGCAAACCTCCATTAGGCTTCGAACAGGAACTAGATTGACATAGGATGTCGATAACCGAGCAGTCATTCGGATTACTCCCAATGTTCCTCTCCCAAGTGAGCGACATTATCAATTCCACACATTTTCCCCTTCGTTGGCATTAATAGAGCTCTTCACAGGTGATTACAACAATGTTCGCAATGTGCTAATCCTATGACCTACCCCCAAGAGAGCACAATATATTAAAAATAGCCAATCAGAGAACACCTGTTCAGAGTCAGGGTCTGAGAATGGGTCCACGAATTTCCCTGTCTCCCTGGAACAGTTTAACTGTCTCACTCATAGAAGGCACATCCGTTATGTGGATGTTGAAGCATGTTTGTGATGAGGTGAACATTATTTGTGACTGACAATTAATTCGAAAAAGCAACCAAAAAATGAACCTGAGTCTATTGCAGAAATATTTGAACCATCACTCACAGCTAAGGAAGTTCACTTGCGTGAGCTTTCTGACACAACAACTCTGAATCTAAACGTATTTTGGGGCATGTCTTATATCTGTCTATAGGCTCAGATTTTATTCAAACCATTACAGGAATGGGTTCACGCTGCACAAATATTGTAGAACAAAAACATGTTGCCGCTATATGTGATTATCTGCATAAACAACAGATCATCATGTATCCGACAAATGGATAGAATAACCATATGTCGGATCGACCACGAATCTTTCCATATGCCTACTATGAAGGAGATTTGATTCTCAAGATAGTAACCCCTCCACTGAGGAAACCTGGACTGGGAGTATCACGATATGATTGAGTACTTGCTTATACTGCGACAGACTGAAACTGAGCAATGAAAATATGCACTACTCACCCGTTACGTTTCCTCCGTGAGTTCCCGCAGTCACTAAGATATTATCATAGCTCATTCGTAGACACTGTCATATTCATGTGCGTGTGATACCATGATAGATGGGATCATCCGATCATGTAGAACTGTAAAGTTCAGTCTAAACAAGAATCCGACTATTGGAGCACAAACTATTTTTCTTTATTGGCAATGATCATTGTTGGCCACCATGACGTGAATAGGCTATAGGCATGTTATCTCACTTCCGTAGATATCAATCCATACACACAGTGATGGTCAAATTCGGATGGGGCAACAACTTGATGAACTTTAAACTTGATAAACTATTTAATGACAATTTGAAAACGAATCTAATGTGGTTCCGTTCCATGTTGGACGCATTCAGCAGTATGCAAACGAGTTACCTTATCTGTAGTAACAATTGATAGATAAATGTATTCATGATCAGATTTCGATGACGCAAGACAGCTTTCCACTCAACGTGAAACGTGATGATAACCAGAACACACACACGTTGGGTTATTATAATAATTTAGGATCATTCTGAGACACCGCGAGACAAAATCAGCAGAGGACAACCCAATCAACAGAGAACGATGATCAGCCCAAACCAAATTTGGTTTAGACACAGTCACCTGTATTCTGATCCTGTACTTTATTGGGTAAAAATGAATCCAACCATGCATTCATGAAGTTCCCATGATGCAGGAAGGCTTTTCAATCGACACAGAACCCCATGATCATCATAACTCAAACTGAATTTTGTTTTGTTCCCTAGGAACGTTCATGGACACCATGACCAGTATGTGTCTGTAACTATAATAGATGCGAACTGATACATGCACCGTCAAACTCATATGAACATGAGAGCAGTCTAATCAATAAAGAACGACGATCGAAACACAAAACTTAATCCGGGTGTGTTCGTTGTTGGACACAGTCATACCTCACTGTGGTAGAAATCGTTCCATACATGCATTCATCACAAGGTTCAGATACTGCAACTAATAAGCGGCACACAAAACTGGAGGCGCCGTGTTTATACGAACCGATACATCCACAGTCAAATCCTTCTGAACAAGAAGGCAATCCAATCGATGAAAAACAATAATCGAAACACAAAAACCGAATTCGGGGCTTTTCCCTGTTGAACACGTCACCAGTTTGCTAATCCGTTACCTCACTACGGTAGGAATGAATCTATCCGTGCATTCATAATCAGGCTCGGATAATAAAATCGAGCTCAGATGACGTCCATATTCAGTTTATCAAATTCAGATGATACAAGGAGACGATCCGGTCAACACGACCATCGTACAACTGGTAACAGTATCCTACTCTGTTACATAACTGCAGTGGGATAACAAACATTCATTTATCCATATCAACGAAAAGGCAATCCTATCCGAAACGAACGTCATGATCAGTGAAACCTAAATTTAATTGTGTTATGTTCCTCATGAAAAGATGTTGGCACAAATGAACAATCCGCATGGTGTTATGAGCAAATATATGTTTGAACAGTATCTGCTTCCAGCAGGAGGTAATACTGAAGAGAACAACGCGATGTTTGAATGAAGCCCAGGATGACAGATCGATTAATAGAGATTTAGAAAGGAACTGCATCGATTTTTGAAGTTAGATAAGCCAGAGGTCGATACAACCCAGTCTAGGGACTCTGGGACTACGCCACGTGCGTGTACTTTATATATCACAAGTATGGGTTCCGTGGACAGTTGAATGAGTGAGTGCGCGAGTGAGATACAAGCGAAGTTCAACGACACATCGGCACTACTGTGGTGCTATGGAGTGTCCTCAAAACTGTGAAAGGATTCCTCGGTGAAACGTTTCCTTACCACCTAATGACAGGCGAGACAGGCCGTACGTACTGCAGATGAATTAAATTCAAGAAGAAGCGGGATCGACGGTGTATAGAAAGGACAGTCAACCAAATATTCAGCAGACAAATGGTATTTAATGTCATTATGTGTCTTAATCAGTTATAATCAAGCAATAAGAACAGCACGCTGTGCTCGATGCTTCAATGACGTCATTTCGCATGGTTAGTGCATCGAAGAGAGGTAGGTAGGTAATGCAACGACACGCCGCGCCATATGATAAGTGGGAATCTAATATCTCTGGACTATATCATTTCCAAACCCGCAGGAATGTATAAGTATTGCAGACGTACTGATCCATCCGGGGAAGGGGACTTGATACTGTTACACTGGGACTGTGGAAGACGCGATCTGATGACACATGCATGTGGTGAATTTGATCTAATTACCTAGCACATAATCACGGTGTAATTTTACTGACCGAGGCGTTCCATTGGTTGGGAAACGTAACCAGAACAGAAAGGAATCTATCCTCCTCTGCGGTAGCCAGTTACCAGTATTGATTGCATCGACTGGATGATCAACTCCTTTCATTATGTACGAAAATCTCGTGAGGAACTCCTGAACTTCATTTCCCAAATTCACAACTCTTTTTACACACACACGGATCATGTTATCAATTATATTAATACTATAGTAATATTAGCGCAATTCACAGCTGAGTCTCGTTGCGCTTGAAACAGTACCTCATACATTATCGCAAAGAGATCATAGCATATTTTTAAAGGCGCCAACAGATGGCGCCACGAGAGAAGAAGAACAGCAACCTGGAATGAGCGCTGATCGTGAACCTCAGTGGATACAGGGTGCGTGGCCAGCAATGACTTCGTCCTAGAATATAATTATGCGCAAACATATTCCTATGGAATATATAGGAGGCTGGAGAAACCAGTGGAGGTCATGAAGGATAGACATAATATGAGTGGCTAGGGTGGACCGTGTGACCAGTCTAGCAGCCGCGTTTTGAATCCGCTGTAATTTCGCCAATTGGTGTCGGGTAGCTCATACAATTAACTATCGGTCAGTAGCCTTCATTTTCAACATAATTCGACGATGTGAACGTAGTTAGGTCTCGCGGGATAATGGGGCTACCTGTCGACGCTCCCACCAGCTACATGAAATATCCAATTGAGGTATCGGTTTGTTATTAAATAATATTCTCGGACGCTAAATTCACGTCATAATTATGTCAGCCAACCATTTCCTTTTATTTGCGGAAACGTTGAACGTTGCACGATTTTGGCGCGAAAATGTAATCGAATGATTTCGTTGTCACAAAATGGCGTCACTGACTTTACAAGGAGGGTTGGCGCCACTGATCAAGTAATTACACATTGGTACAGCGTTAATGACCTCGTTATTCGTAACATTGCATAACTGACTGACAATATCGGCTGCCAGGCGACATGGCCTGAATAGCATGTCAGCAGACCGACCATCGGACACCTGTCGAATCAATTGGTAGGTCGGATAGACAGTCCACCCACACTGCTAATTCGGTCCAGTACATCGATCTCCTAGCCAGAACAGTAATTACTGTGCCGAGGTCTACTAACCGCGAAACCATAGAGAAGGTTTAATCAAACGACGGCTGACACGACACCGATATTGGAGGGCAACGTTCTGAGGTAGCTGCCCGTCCTGTTATCTATCATCACTCATCCGACCGGACTGTCTGAAACGACTTTCTGAATCGGTGAAAACTGTATCTGTCAGGGAACGTAATGGTTCACTATGTTAGGCTAGCATTACATAGGTGCGGGCGCAGAATGCGTTATGAATGCGGAAATCGCAGTTTTGTGAAGAAGGAAGATTTGTTGAAAGCGGAAAACTGTATGGTGAGCTTGGAAGGCCGAACATATGTAGCACCTCATTTATATCAACGTTCGATTGCTTTACGAGGAAGATATCCCATATAATTATATTGCCGCGATGCTAAATCAATTGCGCATTGGTGTACACCTAGAAACGTGACCAATTTTGTGCTCTTAGTGATCATTTTTCTGCGAGTCCAACACGGCGAATCTGAGCACTGTTTATGTTTGTGCTTGCGTGAATTCGACATATGGTGCCTTTACGCAGCCCGAAGCCCGTAACTATCAAATGCCAGCTTCACTGAAACATTTGACAATGAAATGAAATCAGTTGAGCACAGTTGAAATTACTGGCTTATTGCAACTAGTGTTAAATTCTGACTTCAAATTCGACAACAATTGATAATTCCTTATCAGAAACAATAGTTGGCCACAGTGAAAATGGTCCAACTTATCTCAACTGGTCTGAGCTAGAATTAACCGTTTCATCTACAAACTAGATTCCTTCGCATTATAGTATTGGGGAATTCCAGCATACTGCCATATGGGTGAGCACGAAGAACTACAACCGACAATACGAAATTTTACCAGTCTTGAGTACCGGGTATCAGTTTGAAGAGCAATTGGTTTCAGGCTGACTGGCGGAGTAACATGAACAACATATCTTCGCCTTGACACAATCAAACCAAAACCTATCAGGATGCTGGTGTCACGCATTCACAGCTTAACTTCGATGGAGCTGAGGCGAATTCGTGGTGATTCGTTTCAGGTTTTCGAAATTGTCCTTGGACTCGATGGCCTCTCCTTCGACTACTTCTCTGAGTTTTCCAATGTTACTGCCACTGGGGGCCATCCCCCCAAGCTCTGTGGCAAACGCTGCAGGTTGGAAATTCGTGAATAGTGGAATAGCCTTCCAGAAGATGTTGTTCTATCTAAAGGCGGGATTCCATAAGCGCGGATGCGGGTTGCGGTAAAAATGTAAAAGTCGCTGTTTTGCGAAGAAGGAACTTCTTTCAGATAAAAAAAAGATGGATAATGATGCGGAAAGACAATAATCATGTAGAACTCAATGAAAATGAACGTTAACTGACTTGAATAAGAATATATTCCACATAATTCGTTTGCGGTATGCGGCATCAATGCCGCATCGGTACGCACAGTATTTTTGCCTATTCCGTGCTTGTTCCATTTTATTCGAATGAATTTTTACCGCTGTGGGAACTGTCTTCCTCTCTGCAACCCGAATACAGTTTACTCGAGCGCTTTTGACGTTTGTTTTCTCCTAGAAGCGAGTTCTAGAGTTTTGCCGCATGCCGCATCCCGCGCTCATGGAATCTCGCCTTAAGAGTGTGAATTCGTTCAAGAAGCTGTGGGCGACTTTTTCAAGCATTGGGTTCTTTTTCGCCTTCGTGGGGTTGTTGTGGCTTTCGGGTCGTTTATGAAGACTAAGTCCTTCCTGACCCATTTTCACGAAACTAAACTAAACTGAGGTCAGTTGAGAAGTTTCTACCGTATTCTTCTATAATCCAGAGGTATGTGAGCAATATGTATGTCAACAAACATACAATGCTATACGCATATTCGTCGGAACTGTATTACTTTAAATGGTGTACTTTGTAGGTTATTATTACATTGTAATGTTGGGCCGAGGGTTATGTCAACAATCAATCATTGGCTCATGCCACTTTCAACATAACAATTTGGGTCATGTAAATATTTATCGCGCAAAAAGTATGCATTGGCCTATCAGCCAATCTATACGACAATGACTCTGCCCACGTAAATGTTGTCATATTTTCATCACTTGCGGCGACTATTGGGCAGAATAACTAGGTTGAGAATGATATAAAGTTAGTCATTCAGCACGTCATCTCACGAATTAACCCAATTTTAACGAATCGATTCAATGTATTAGCGCTCCAACCAACTTGGACCAACCCGGCGTTGTTTTGCTTTGGTAGCCTACCGGTATGCTTTCTATCCAATATATGAGCACCAACCCCGTGTCGCCAACTCGAGGCTCGAATTATTACTTCATGTTGAGAGGAAATTTTCCAATTTTACGGACTATTCATTTTATAGGGCCATAAATTGGGCTATTTTCGCCGGATTGGCGCTATTGCCCTAGTTGTGCAATGGACGCTATTTTTGTCTTTCGTTTTCATCCGAGTCGCCGAACATTACGAGCATGTGCATGTCCAACGATGATAACAGCATATAAGCTGCGTCTTTCAACCATGAGATCGTAGGTTCCAGACCTGTTTGGACAGCACAATTGTCGTCGGGTTTCTGAGTTGCAGCTTCAGATCCAGACAATTATCTTTGCACCGTAGACGTCAAACTTGATCGCGGGTCGCACAAAACCGCTGTATCCGAGACTTGGCGTTGATACCCCTTCGAGCAGTTCTTGCCGAGTTCAAGCAAGAGGGATCAACATACATACATTGGTCAATGCATCAAGAAGATCTTGTATGAAGTCCACATTATGGTGATGTATCGTGAAGTAAGAATGTATGTTCGTGGTGCTGATGAAATTACCCTAAAATTATTCGATGAAGAGAACCCAATAGTTCGGAAAAGTGATTCCCTATCCGTCGACTTCAGTGTCGAAAAAATACATAAGCAAATTGCTCGATTTTATCCCTCAGGGAAAATCGTAAGTAGGACAACGAGAACCGGTACAGTGCCTTTATCAAGATAGTTCGGCCAGAATGTGATACACAGAACATATATGATCATATACTAAGTGCGTAATTTACATATGGTGGAATTGGTTCGTATGCACACAAGATCATTTTGATCTAAACTTCCAGGTGATTTGCTACATAACGTGAGAGCGCTGTTTATCACAGAAGGCTGAAAGTCCCATTTGAGGCATTCGCTGTAATATTGTCCAGCGATGCTCTAAACGCCACTCCGCTCTCCACCCCATAATGAGTCCCTCAGCAGATCGCTCCGGTTGGGCCTTCATATATATCTCCCCATCCCACACCCCATCAGAGGACTGTTCTAGCCGATGAAGTCAGACTGCCACGGCTATCAGCTACGACCCAGTTTAGGAGTATTGTTCTTTGAACGGACCTGACCCCTCTCCTTTATTTGGGAGCAAGCTTGTGTGATTTATGTAAAAGTTAGGGGCATACGCTAAAGCAGCGCTTTGCTGCGGACGCTCCACCAGACATCCCGGCATTTGAGTTTGGTTGTTGATGTCCAGACTGCAGAGCTATCCCTTTATACCTACTGCTTGAACAGGATTCGTGTAACGAACGACTACTTTTCCAATTGCACCCTTGCATAAGAAATGTTCATACCAGCCCTCCAGAGATGGCTATAACGGATCGATAGGAAATCACTGGGAATATATTTAGCTCCATAGATCCACGGATGGGCTATGGTAGCTGCTTCAGCAATGAACATCAGCTATCTGACAGGCTCTCGAATCGTGGTCAGAGCGCACTCTTGTATATTACTTCCGCTTGAACTTGAGCACGACTTCGTGGTTAAGCATAGTTTTATAGGTTGTCGTATCTGACTGACAACCAGAGCCGAACCGAAAGTAGTTCTCTGAATTGAGTTAGGGGAGTGAGCAAGTATACAGTCTAAAACAGTCCGAATGAACTGGAAACCTGACAGGAATCGAAATCTTACGAAGGTGGTGGAATAGGTGCTATAGTAGCCAAAAATAACCCATACGCCGAACGGGATCCCCTATAGACTCTGTCAATCTGCTGTCAATCTAAACATGGTGGGGTGTATCATTCACAAACGAATTCAGTGAATTCTACATGGAACCAATATTACGCGTAAAACGCGTGACATCTATGCGACTTTTTAGGGATACTCGATAGGGAATTTTTGCTCTATCCATCCCCCAAGTTCACTATTTTTAGCCCGAACGTTGGACGACGACTGCCCCATAGCCTTGAGGGGG
>JAODTT010028655.1:0-10449 GCA_025400115.1 Pentamera pediparva
ATCAGTGAACCTTTTCCTATCTTGTTTGGTCTTGGGTTCAGTTACTCCAAGAAGGAGGGGGTTCTCGAGAGGAAAGGGACTGCATATAATCTTTCACTCATTTGGCATGAACGAAATGTTGTCATCAGCGAGTCACGACAATTCACATACCGTTCACTTTGACAATGGGTAGTCGTTAATTTCCTATTTCTGCTCAGAATCCAGTCAAATATTTGATCAAATAGTTGACTAGATTTTGATTAAAAAACTATTAGTTTTGAGCCGAAACTGGTCATATATTTTATTAGATTCCTGACGGGTGCCTATTCGATTCGATTTCTGGTAAAAATCGACCAAGGCGTTTTTAGAGTGTAGTACACTCGACCAAGGTATCAACTTGTACAACTGGCACTGATATAGCTGATACCATATACTTCCCAAGGTGGCAAAAGACCCGTTGCCTTCTAGGCGTGTGCGCTCTATGAAAATATGGCATCACCATCACTATCATTAGTTTTGGAAATCAATATATTTGATCGAGTGGAGTGACTGCTATAAGCTACTTGACGCGGCGCGCAGATTTGTTTGCAAAGATATACTCCAGACAGTAGTGCTGTCAATGACGATGAGACATGAATAAAAACAGAATATTGAGTTGGGAGCATGTTGTCTTGCTGATTCATTCCAAATTTCAACTAAAAAGTCCGATTCTCTGTGTGACGTCACGAACGTGGTGTGGTGATATGAGAGGCGCCCATTTACTTTACACAGTAAATGCTGCAGTTTTGATACGTGATAGGCAAAGGACTACGTGTATGAGCCTATTTTTTTCATACCCCGGTATGTCTGTATCAAGATCCTTCTTAGTGTGTCCACTACAAAAGTATGTGTTTCGACTTTGTATTATACAAGTTCAGTGATTCACCCTCTCGACTTCACACGGTTGTTGTGTGTAGTGTATATAATCTTCACACACGTAACAGCGGGTAGGCAAAGGACTAAGTATGTTAATGAGTTTCCTCTTTCATTCCTTGTGAACAATTTGAGAAGTTTGTAATAAGATCCTTTTCGAGTCGTTCCGCTACAAACGTATGTGTTTCGAATTTGTATTATACAGGTCCCATCGACGGCACACGACTTGTTGCGTAATAGCAAGTGTGGCCTATTTTCCCACACGTAACAGCGAAATTCGATCTGATTTCAGGTAGGCAAAGGACTAGGTATGTCAATGAGTTCCTTCCTTTTTTCCCTGTAAACAATTTGGTATGTTTGTATTGGGATCCTTTTCGAGTGTTTCCGCTACAAAAGTAAGTGTTTCGACTTACGGGTACCGTAATTCACACCCTCGTCGTCACACGGCTTGTTGCGCAATAGCAAGTGTAGCACATTTTCACACACCTTTCAGCTGGATTCGGTCCGAATTCAAGTGGGCGAAGGACTAAGTATGTTAATGAATTCTATCTCTCATTCGCTTCAAACAATTTGGTAGGTTTGTATCTTGTTCTGTGTGTTTCCGCTACAAAAGGTATGTGTTTCGAATTTGTATTCTGGTTCCGTGATTCACCCCCTCGACGTCACGCGGCTTGTTGCGTAATCGCAAGTGGAGCTATCTCATTTTCACACACGTATCAGCTTAATGCAGTCCGAGTTCAGGTAGGCAAAGGACTAAGTATGTTAATAGGTTTTTTCTTTCATTCCTTGTGAACAATTCGGAAGGTTTGTATCAAGATCCTCTTCAAGTTTTTCCGCGATTGTATTATACAGGTCCCATCGACGGCACACGGCTTGTTGCGCAATAGTAAGTGTGGCTAATTTCCACGTAACAGCTGAATTCGGTCTGATTCCAGGTGGGCAATGGACTGAGTATGTTAATGATTTTCTTCTTTCATTCCCTGTGAACAATTCGGTAGGTTTGTATTTTTTTAAGTGTTTCCGCTGTAAAAGTATGTGTTTCGAATCTCTATTAAACAGGTATCGTGATTCACCCCCTCGACGGCACACGACTTGTTGCGCAATAGCAAGTGTGCCTTATTTTCACACACGTATCAGCTGAATGCAGACCGAGTTCTTGTAGGCAAAGGACAAGAGTAGTTTGATGAGTTTCTTCGTTCATTCCCTGTATTGAACAATTTGGTAGGTTTGTATCGAAATTTTCTTGAAGAATTAGATAGAAGGGACTAGTCCACACGACCGGTTGCCATCAAGCATGGGACCAATAAACATTATTGAGGTTTTGAGGATTTCTGGCAAAAGCAGTTTGGCTGATTTCCAGCGATTTTTGGGCAGGTTTCTGAATGAGCCTCTCAACTTATTACATAATAACGAGTTGCAATAGGCTTGTTTTAATACCATGGTGAATACTTCTCTCGTTGTTAAAGTCATATTTTATTTTGTCAATATTGTGAATTTGACGAAAAGTGTGCTCGTGGCATTGCTGCAAAGTTTCCCAAACACAAGGCGCGTGGCTATTTGAGTTGTAACATTCATGATGCAATCATGCACGCATTACAGAGAAAGGCTCACACTGAACGCAGAAGCAACTCCGAGACAATTATGAAGCAAATCGGACAACCTTATACTGTATCTTAACTTAAGTGATTTAAAACATTGCTTGAAACGATTTGGATAATGGACTGCCACTCGATACGTAATGTGAGCATAGAGCACCTTGGGGTAAGCTGGTGGATTATTTGATGATGGGTTGCGGATTTATTGGGACTGTTGCTTACTTGTGGTGTTCTTAGTTTGTCCTTCAAGAAAACTTGCCTGACACGATTCAGAATCGCCACGCGAGTCTGATCTACTTATGTTCTTAGAAATCGACTTGCGCATTCAAGTTATATTTACGTTATGTATTGTTGAACGCGCTCTGACAAACTGGCTATCTCACTCTCAAGGGGGAGCGTGATCTTCTGGTAGGTGCGGTGGGAAGGAGATATGGGGAGGGGGGAGGGGGATCTAGTGACCTGGTGGCAGAGCATCGTAATGTGGAGGTCCTGGCTTCGTGATACTGTAATATGGGCGATTCATACCGAAGATGATGGAATCCACATGCCGTGCGTAATGTACCGAAAAAATGCAGGACTAGAGATTTCGTTGTGGGCGCCGCCAATTAAACACCATTCTCCAAATCGGATATAGTGCGCTTAACACTAAATTATTTTAAATTATATTGATATTACTTGTAAAATATTCAGATTGCGCACGAATCTCGTTGAGTCTTTACATCTGTAATATTGCCCAGATTGTACCCCTATTAATGTCATAATGTGCATTGCAGGGCTAACTACATTATTCCATGCAGCGAACACTGCGGCACGTTTCCGAAACTATTTCCTACATGTTTCGGGAAAACGTTCTATGTTGAGTAACATGGATGTTACGGAAACGTTTTCATACTCTCCCAAAAATGTTTTGAGAGAATGTTTCAGGGAACATTTTTTTCTATTTCAAATTTAGGAGTAACATCAGACCTACGAAGCAAATTGATAATAATATATACTTTGACAACACTAACATAACATTTGGCGCAAATCTGTTGCCACCAAAACCTTTTAGAACATTTCCAGAAGTTCTCGAAAATGTTTTTCAAAATGTTTCGTCCGAACGTTTTGTGATTTTCTTCGGATACATTCTCCCAACCTCTGTGTAACTCAACAAAAAATATTTTCGAAACATTTGGCGAAACATGTTTGAAATATTTTCAAAACGTTTTTTCGTTTGTAGGGGAACTACATGTATTTGTACATGCGCATTCACCCCAAATTGGAAGGAACGCATATAATGCACGGAAAACAAAACCGTGACTGTTGAGTATATTCAATTTGCACTTTGTGGACTGTCGTTGTTATAGATTTTACAGAATCACCGTATTTCAAGTCTTATTAACAGACCCTTTGGTGTGGCCTAGTACACTTATTTACTCGCCAAATACAAGGTTATAAAATGATTGAACTCGCTTTTCAAAATTTGAGGCAATTGTTTCGATTTCTATACCAATTGCCTAAATCACTCCCACACTTTTAATATCAGAGTCGGTCGAATAGTATAGAGTCGATACAAGGTCATGCATAGCCTGGTGCGTTCGGCAAATGCCTTATTGACACGTGAATCGTTTTCAATATCGACGTTGCCTCCCTCGCATAATCATATTAGGACATGAGGAAGTGGGCAATATAATGTATAAAAAGGCAAAACTGGCATCACTAATGTACCAACCGATTACTGTTAGTGGAGCATTTTGTTGAGTGATTTTTCCTTGAAATTTCTTCGTCAGAGTTAGACTTTCTTGAAGTCGCCGTTATCATTGGGATAACTTACCCCCCGGATCCCGGTTTAGTGCAGATCCAGCGACGATGATGAGACATTGAGATGGGGGATTCGAAGACGTTCGTCACCAGGATGCCGCACGAATGAATAATTGATAACGCAATTATGCGCAACATAACTCCCCCGATTTTCCGCGGATATTACAGTCTCCGTGAGCCGTACCTTCGCGGTGGACATCGTGCTAGAGTCGCTGGTCGCTGACGAGTTATCCACGCTCTCCGCACTGGTCGCATGGGCTCTATCTGAAGGGAGCGGTATGGGTTGCCGGAAACTCACACTCATCCACTTGTCTAATCGGGATGCGTGCCGCGAGGCATCAGTGATGCTGCTCTACCTGCGTAGTCCGAGTAACATCGATATCAGCATCAGTGGTTACACCTGTTACTGGTCTACTCGTGACAGTAGTCAGCGTACGCGGAGGGTGACTCGCGCTGTTGTTACCACTTGTCTTCCCTTGGTCTCACGGGTACCGCCGCAGCCAGTCAACTATATAGAGGTAACTGCGGACGCGTACCTGCACCATATCTGCATTTGCGGTGTACACCTTTACTAAGGTTTGTGGAGACTTAGTAAAATATGATTTTTGTGCATAACTTCGCCCGGTGTGTAGTACGTACTGACGCAATGACTCCATTGGTGTAAGTCGGGATCGTTATGAGGCAAATTTTGTTCCTCATGGGTTTGGCAATCATATTGGCAGCAGGCTCAGGCCATATACTCGACTTCGCAAAATGCCACAGGATCTAACGTATGACGCTAATGTTTTTCCAATGAAGGCGTCACTGGCAAGGAAATAGATAGACATGTGATTCTTCAGTAGCGATGGAATCGAATTTGGACACCGAGCACAAATAGTCTCAAAATAATGCACACCGGGAGCAGATGAGTGCATTTCGAGGATTTTTTTTTATAATCAAGCGGCTTCGCTGGTCAAGACTCAATTGTAATATTCGGGTTTCGACCCAATGCGCCGAAATGGAGGGTGAAAGTCAGGTGTTAGTCAGTATAGAGAGCCACCAGACATAGAACTGTCTAGAGAGCCACTGGGAACCACACTGTCAGAACGCCATATGACGAGAAAAATGAACTATTGACCGAGTATTCTGAGTATTTTTTTCATCCCGGAAGTAGGCTATAATCAATGACATTGCGCCGTGCGGGGTGAGGTCAACAGACACCTCGGTGACCTCGAGCTGGCACAGGAAGTCACTGCATAGTGGCATCTGGCGAACACGTTATCTGGACAGATGAACATAGTTCCGTTCGTTCAGCTCTATTGTGTTTTCGTTCTAGTGAGGCATAGTGAGGCTGAGACTGGATTCCTTCAAGACTCACTCCGCCGTATTATACGTTACTACTGGCAGGACTGCGTACTCAATGTCAGGGCACTCAGAAGGACGGGGGTGGTGAGGGTCAGTGCCAGATCAGTGACAGTTGAATCGCGGTTCCTTTGGCATGGCGAGCCTTCTGGCGAATGATCCTGTCCATTGTGATCTGTTGGCATGGAAACCGGTATATCTAGCTGGCCGCAGATATGGCCTCGTCGCTCACGATTGGCCGGATACATCATTTCAGCTGTTCGTATATTTTATCTGCAACATATGGCCCATTTTTGAACAAGTGTATGTGAGAAAATGTCGACCGACACACACATGCACCGATACAGTTCATCGTTCGATTGCATCTTATTACCAGACACCAGCATAGAGTGATTAACATAAGATATATCTTGCCGTGTATGGTCATCACCTAACATATCCTAGGCTCCTAGTTATTACCTCTGGTAGAACTACGAGGGATTCACGTCGGAGCCCCCTCACTGAAGTCCATGATAACCGCTTGGCATAGGCTATCTATTATGTTATCTTTGCAACCGGAAGTATGGAGAGAGGCAGAACTATAGGGTGGTAACAGTAAAACTGTATTATATTACATCGTCTCCGTTTTAAACGATTGGATAGTATCGTTTACTAGACGGTTGTCTGTATTTCCAATTTTTGGAGCGCGTGTTCCGAGTTTTCCAGCTGCGTGGGATGTTTTCTCCATGTACGTAATTTCCCCTGTGGGTCGCGGTTTTCCGAAAAACTGACACTATATCTTCGTGTGACGTGAGAGGACGAGGAGAGTATGTATTTTGCTAAATTTATATGACACCATGATAATAATGATAATAATAATAATATCCAGTTCTTATATAGCGCTTTAGAACTGCTTTACAGCGGTCTCAGAGCGTCTCACCGATATCACCCCTGATCATTTTTAGTGACTTGTCAATCCCGCACTATATGGTGCACCTCGCTTCCTGTTCACTCCTGACGCAGCGTATCCGCGGTGTTTCACATCACCGTGTACCCCGGGGGACTTCCCAATAGTTGCAGCCACATGCGGCGCTCAAAATGAATCACGAAGGTCCGATATGCCGCTGGGTCTATCGATAATACGATGTATGAAAAATAAAACCCATTATGGTTGAAAAAATCTTTGAAATGATTGCAGGGTGAGGAGTGATGAGGGGCTATGCACACATCAATGAAATCAGGCAATGTACAGCTGCTCGCTCACTGTACAGAAATCATCGACTGGAAGTAGTCACTCTTGCCAGTTCTCGAATACTTTTCGTCAGTGTTCACAATGTTATGTACCTGCAGGTTACCTATGCATTAGATTTAGGTGAAAACCTACTGTAGCTGATAACAACACCGAATATTCTCTTTTTATAAACGGGTGGTTGTAAGATTAACATAGAGTTTCCCAAGCTATTCACAAACAGAGGGCCTATTACTAATACTGATAATAGTAGCCCCTGGGATCCTAAACCATGCGCATATGACCCCTCATCATGAGAGCAAGTCACTGTGCATGAGTGTTGTAGCAGCCGAATAGTTTCAGTTCCATGACTCAGTCCATACCCGTAGTTAGGTTAGGGGGATCAAGAATGTGGAGGGGCGGGAGTATCACCCAGCTCCCCCCCCCCCCAAGTTCTCAACTCATAATCCCTTTCAAATTTCTCGATGAAGGTTAAAGCTTATTCTCGCTTTCTTTGTTGCAGAGAATGGGTGTTCCCGTGTCCTATTTTGCACCAAATTGCATCTAAGGCCACCTGAAAATGAAACAACATCCAAAGGGTAGAGTGACATCTTAGGCTTCTCTGTTAGACCTTTCCCCTACACCACATTGTACTAAGACCACCTAAAACGTGCGTGTCTGTGTTGTTGGCACTGTAATCAGAACAGAGCTCCTTTCCGCAATTCAGTTATTTATGTCGATCAAATGAAAATGATACCTCACTAAGGTGATAAAATAGGTGCAAAAGTATATACAGTTCGCAACTGAACACCAAAATAGAAACATTGAGCATAGCTCTTTGTTAGAAAGTCAAATATATATAGGCCTTGTTACATTTGCCTCTTTAAACACACCATTCTGGTCGTTTTTCACTTCTTTTATTCGATTCAGTTTTTGCTGCTCAGAAGCCATCCCTACGATAGGTCACGAAAAGTACACTTATCCGATCTGAAACTACAGATATTATCACGCGGTCGTATTTTATGGGTGATAATGGGGTACACACTATTTCGGGTGTACGATGAACATGTAAATTGCGTACTGAAGTATAATGCCGTTGCTAACTGGTACACGTATACATTTTGGCACATGATAATGTATTCTGGATTATTTCCTTAGTTATCGCTGTTGTGTTATGTGATCGTTTTTGTCTGTTCCCTTGTTTGTTCTGCAGTTTGTCGGAAGTGTTTTATTCATATCGTGATGCTTTTCTCCCAATCGTTTATTCCTTCGTATTTCACCTGTCTACCCGAAGAAATCACAGGCAGTAATACAGAGGCCGCTGTTGCGACCATCAATGATTCCTCCTTTGTTTCATCCGAGTGATTTTCGAACAGCACATGGCGAATCTACTTCAGAATACATTCGCATTATTGCCCGCGGAGGCTACAACACCTGATTTCCATCAACAGAGAAATATGGACTAGCGATGAATTTTAGAAAGTGCGACTAATAATCCCATAAGATTAGGCACGGGTCCGATTCAATCCCATTGGAACGACTTTATTTGACAAATTGAACTTCCGACAGTCAATGTTCGCTCGTTCATACTGACTGAGGGCGTCCGACAGTCCATACATCCTCTAAGAGATTCCCTGTATAATTGTTTCTCCGAAAGAGGGCAGATAACAAATAGTTGCAGAATGACAACACAAACACCCTCCTAGTGAACTGTGCCGGTGGATGGGAAGTAAAGCTAATAAATGAAACCTCCGGGCGCTGAAATCTATCGAAAGAGCACAATTAGCCAACGGATCATCAAAATCCCGCGTAACCCCGACATACATATTCTCTCTTGACCTTTCATTACACGCTATCCCTTTCAAATTAGAATATTCTATTCTTTATCAGATGGCGGCTTGCAATCGGTACCTAATCAGATAGCCGTAATTCCAGGTTCGGACGAAGGCAACTAATTGGAAGCAAAGTACCACAATTGCTCACATGAGTGCCCCTATATCCATCAATCAGAAGGCCCTTGTCGAGCTGCCTCGCAAATTAGTAGGTAGGGCCTACTGCTCAAGGCGCTCGCCACACACCAGTTGGTCTATAGACTGATACATCAATAATTTGAAGAATGTGGCTTCAAGTGTTTTTTCTGAATAGTTCAGTCTAGTCTAGTTTAGGTCACGAAGGACAAACTCCTCATAAACGACCCTGAAGTCACAACATCCCGAGAGAGAGAAAACCCGTGGCCGGAAGAAATCCCCCACAATTCTTGAAAAACAAATCGAGACCGTTCTTGTATGCTCGTTTCGCTTTTGGACTGGTGGTAAGGTAGATAATGTAGGGAGGTACATATGAGTAGGTAGGTAGCTGAACAAGCAATGTTATTCCTTCACTGCCTGCGTTGTTGTCCATCCACTTCAGATGACCTTCACTCTGACCTCAAACAATTTCAACCTGATCGGACAAGGCATTCCGGACACTATGTTTGACCTCTGTTGATCTCAGATTACTTTTGACCTGACTCCAAAACACGAAGGATCATGTACTCCTTATCGGTAACCTATGCATACATGCGCTTGATCCACTATCATGACTGCATAGATTCTTCCGATTCCGTGAACTCAAAATGGCGTTCTGGTTAGTGTGATCGGTCATTTCCTACTTACATAAACACGAGGAGCGATTATGACTCGCCCCAATAGTTTTATTATCCTTCTGCAATTAACTGTCATGCCCAATTCATTTGATTGCTCCCATAGGATATCGTGGGTTTAATGAAAATGTATGTACTATTTCTCTTGTCTCAAATAGATCGTGTCACATATACCTGGGTAGCAGTTTCAAAACTAGACCGCAAACAAGGATTGCCAATTAGAAAATTATGAAAAGTGAAGGAAATGTTCCTGATAATTTGCAGTAATTCGTACACTTGGGTTACCTGTGTGAACATATCCAACCACAACAGTAACAATAAATGTCGGCATACAACTGTTACAGAGGACACAACATATTTGTTTTTAACGTTGTGCATCATAGTTCTGTCCATTACCAAAGAAAATTGATTTCAAGTTGCCGAACAATTCCATCAAGTGTAACCTAGTGGTGAAAATTTCTAAATAAAAATGATGCCAATTCCAAATTGGCTAAATATGTTATGTCCTAGGCTAGATAGGCCCAATTGACTCACTGTAACGGCCTGATTGACTTGGATGAAAAAGAGTACGTTTGCACTCGAAATTGACAACAACAACTTTGGACTATTATTTACGTTTGTGGTTCTTTGTAGGAAGTGGACAAACCACGGCAAATCCATGTTCAAACGGACCGTATTCGATGGTAAATCTTTTGCACACATGCAGTAATTCACAATGTTCGTTTCTCATGACCAGAAAGCCAAAAGGCTCAGCGTTTCCTCGACTCGCGTCCGATAACTATGACCAGACCCACACGAACAGATGGGATCATCATGTATGTACTATAGCCGGATATACGGGGAATGTCGATGAATACCAACATGCAAATTACTTCCTTCACATACTGCAGTGTCCTTAACACATGGACTCGGTTCGCCCTATCTAATCGTAAGTAACAATAAACAGTAACATAGCAGACTAGTTATTGCATAAT
>JAODTT010028875.1:0-15677 GCA_025400115.1 Pentamera pediparva
ACGGTACAATCACTAGTCTTCCCTTGGGATCCACAGTCTAAGAAGTTTGCGTAATGACGCAGATGGTACATATGTAAAACCACATCTATTATTTTGGTTATCCACGAGGTTGGCGTATAGGTTTATGGTATTGAAGCATCACACTGTAAGGCTTGCGACAGTTTGCGGACTCTGCATGATCGCAAGTTGTGAGGCAATGACCGCAGGACCATAGCCACCTCACACGACCAAACTGGCTGGTAGCATTGCGACAGTTTCGAACGAGTTCAAAATTTCTTCAGAAATTCCGCAAGGCCCACGAAGTTCTGTGATGGCGAATATATCAATAAGCTTTTGCAGTTAGGAACTGCGAAATCGCTCGAATAAAAGTTGTATCCTTTTTGCTATTAGTGCTCCGAATTTGTTCGATAATTCCCGGAGGATGTGCAGACAACCCCTTTGATATGAAACATATCTACGTTCGTCTACTGCAGTGAATCCCTCCAGTGTGCGTTCAAAACCACTGCGGTCACTGCTTTCGAAACCTTGCGAAAACGACTTTCGCAAGAATTCGCATGCAAAATCTGACCGCAGCGATCGCAAGCTTTGCGGCGAGGAACTCCGTTTAATGTGAGGCTGGCTCAATGCCCGGGTCCCACTAGTGCGAATACATTTTGAACTGAACAAATACAATGATCCCACACGCGCGCGTTCAAAACATGCGTTTCTGTTCCACGTGATAACGCAAACGGTTTTCAGTCATTTTAATTCAACAGGGGTTAACGGCATATGAGTAGAAAGACGCTAAGTAGAGGAAGAAAACCATAAACGAATGTCTACGTTGCATGTATTAAGACTGACAGTAGATAGTGCATATATCTACCCTATTGTGTAATGACGCAGATACGGGGATATTTAAAGTTTTCATTTCTATTCTTATCATTCAAAAAAGTTGTTTCTGGTACATGCTGGATGTCAGCAAGTATAACAGTCTAACACATGTAAACATGTACATAAATAAGGCAAACGCAAACATGACTTCTTCCTGGTTTCATGGGTCAGCAGAGACTATAGATACTCATCGATAAGTTCGCGTGATGCTGAATTGACTAATCTCTGTTCGAAATGTGCGCATGTTAGAGTAAAGGCGATTCCAAGTCACAGAATGGCTGTTCCGTTCAATGAACAATCCATTGCATCTAGAAATCCATGTAATCTAAAAATGGTTAATATTAGAATTAACTCTCTAAATGACCATCCTCCCTAAAAACAGTAGATGTACACTGGTTCATGATGATAATATTGATTAGCGGTTGATAGAATGTTAGGATAAGTAAAAATCCTAAACCCAGAACATTATCAGAATCCTTCATTTGCCGATAACCATTTCCCAGTCCTGTGTGAACAGTTTTCAGAGAAATACCCTGCGTGATCTCAAAGTGCTTTCTCTGAGCTGTGCCCGTTTTCTGGTTCCCAATTGACCTGAGTTGTCTGCCAGAAAAGTTGATAATCGATCATCATCTGTTGAGCGTTTGGTTTAACCCGGGTATAGCCTACGTCACCTGCCCAAACTGGCGTGAAATGGTGAGTTACACTCTTTTGAAGAGACGAAAAGAACGCTGAACTGTCACTCGAACAATATAGGATGATAATGATCTCAGATTTATAATACACGCAATTCTCAGTCTAGCATGCATGGAACCTGGCAGAATGAACGGAAATCATTTAGCAACTGACTTGATGAACCAACCTACAGTAAATTTGTGCGAATCTATTCAATGCATTGGATTTACCGACTTACTTTCCGACTTGCAGGACTTAATTCTTCGAATTGCCGAATGTTCTGTATCTTCGTCCGTCCTTTCGGGAAAAGTCTCTTTGCAAAAATTCTCCTTTTTCCTATGAATCGAGCGTGATGTTCTCTCTTGCCCTAATTACACCAAGTTGCAGAATGTGAAGTTAAGCCTTGTATTGAAGTATTTCCCATGCTGAAACATTGTGTACCTGTAAAATCAACTGTACTATAGCCTACACAATAATCAGAGGTCAACTGTCATGTAACAGGTTGTCTTTTGACAGGTACGGGTGAAATAAGGATATTTAAAATCCCTACAATCTGAATGTGAGGCTCTATTTTGATGTATTACAGAAGATTCCCAACACTGATCGATTGTCACGTCAAGGGAATGCAAGGGCCACTTTTTGACTGTCCACAGTAACTGCTGCAATTCGGAAACCTCAATAGGAGGAAGATGGAAGGCAGTATTAATGAATGAAGTTACTAAATTTCGTATTTCATATCTTGTGAGCAAATTTGTTTTTATCTAGATCCCATTGATACTTCGCATGCTAGAGGGTTTCTAAAAGTATTCGTTGTGCGCTAACTCAACAAGACATATGCTCCCTCGGTTCCACATTCGACGTCACAAGGAATAACGCCTCACTTCCACACTCGTTCAAGGCACATTAGAAAATACTTATCTTGAGAGACCGACAGGGCCCTCTTCACACTGCTCGTAAACATGCAGAAGGCTACAATATTTCTGCGGTTTAATTGGACTTGGTCCAACAAGTGGACAAAGCAATCGAAACGAAAAAGCTGTTTAGGCTCATAGGTCAATAACTAGCCTGGGTAATTGCCAATTAAAGATAGGCCATCTCAACCCGTGATCGATCATCTCGACTCGACAGCGTTCAAGCTGGGCTATTTTGTCATGGAAATTCAGCACTGAGCATTGAATTTCCTCATTGTCCTTAATGAGAGGAACCAGAATAACTGAAGTCAAGTCTACATGACCCTTAGTTTTTAGTTCATGTTCATCCGGTCTCACATTTTAGGGTACTCCTTTTTCACCTTGTTAACTTTGGCATACAGTGACCCAGAGTCAACATCGTCAGCCTCGGCAGAGTCGGTAGATTCTGGTCTCCAGTAGACAGGAGATAGCTGGTGTCCCACAGACTGATCTCCTTCCCGGGAACCAATCCTTCCTTTCGCCGCTGGTGATCCCGAAATATCGATTTCCGCATAATCATCTGGAAGTACATCTGTAGGCACATCCGTAGATGGCTCGTCCTGGTGTATAGAACCCGGATATCCAGGAGGCGAGGAGTCGTTTGTATGATCCGTGGCTACAGTTCCAACTGACCTTCCGTCACTGGTATGAGAGCTCATGGATCGCTGACGTTAAGATCAGTCTTGCTATAGTACAGGGATTTATCTCTGTCATCGTCAGCGGCATGGACGTATTTTCTGTAGCCTGTGGTATTGGCATCATCCTCAGGATCATCAGTGGCAGCATTCCTTCCTCTTCTTCTGCAAACCAGTAGCAGGGCTATAACTGCAGCTAGTACATGAATGACAACAATGTCAACGGATATCATCACTATAATGTACCGTTCAAAGGGCTTGGTAGGACCGTCAATCAATGTTTTAATTGACGTCATATCAGTAGGTGTGCTTCCAGTTGTTGTCGACGTAGGACATTGGTCTGGTCCCATGACAGTATTGTCGATGATGATGTCATTAGATGATTCGTTTCTAGGTCCAAGGAAGCAGCTTCCCGTCCGTTCATTACCCGGAGAGTTATAAAAACGAAATAAAGTCGAATCGATGAGTACCTAAAAGTGCTTCCTGGGTTACCATTATTTGCCAAATTTCTGTCCCGCTGTGAAACACGTTAACAGAATTCACTGATTTCGCATTTTGAGTCCCAGGCACTCCGGATACCCACACACACTCATCCTCTTGTGTGCATTAGCAACCACTCACCTGGTTCATATGGTTCTCCATATGTTCCATTACGAATACACTGAGGAACGCCATCATTAATTGGAACAGTAACATATAGTCTCAAGTCTTGGCTTATGTTCATACCGTCCGCACAAGTGTAGTTCGCTGTACATTTGTACTCGCCACCATCTACATCCTGTACGTCATCATACTGGAGTTACACTTGACATATATATATTCATGACACCTCCCAGTGCGCCCTTTCTACTCGTTTCGGAAGAGAGTATTAGTGTGTTGCTCATTGATTTTGACAAAAACATATTATGAGGAGGCTCTTCATGATAAGTTTATTGTCCCGACGACCAAATTATTCACAGGAAATAAGAATAGGCACATTGCAAAAGAATTCTGATGAATTAGAAGTGATATTGAACTGAAATGAAACGATAAACTCCATTCGAATATGAAAAGGAATGAAATGTATAACATAGCTAACTGGCATCCAAAGTTCCGAAGCGATATTTTGACAATGCTTCCCACACAGAAGGCTGAATAATGCGTTTGAGGGTTTATCCTCCGCACTACATTTTCACATTGATGTTCGCCACATGAGATTACTGTTACATTCAACAGGAGCCAGAGCTTGTTTCATATGAGTCGATCTCATCCCTCAACAAGTTCCAAAATGATAAATATTCCCGAATGAAAGAGTTGTTACGATAGACCGGATGAATATATAGTTACTTGCAAGGCATCCGAATGTTTAACGCAATATTTTGACGATGCTCTCCACAAAGAAGGCTAGTTTTTCACATTGAAGTTCCTCAAATGAGATTCCTGTGTCGTAACACTCACTCGAGCCGGATCATTTTTCCTAATAAGTCGATCTCATCCCTCACTCCTCGTATCCAGTAGCTAACATAATCAAACTCTTTTACCCGTGAAAGACAGGTATACCGGTCTATTGATTGCAATACTTTTGTCCCAGAAATAAGTGTTAACGTTCTCAGTCCGATTTTCAGTACAGACTGACGAAATCATATGGGTGAGTGAATAACAAGTAAACAAAATGAATTGGGGTTTGCAGTGAACGCGTTTCTACGTGATTATCTTGTGCATGATAACGCGCTCAAATTTGTAGGATTCTTTTGAATGGCGATGGGGAAGGATATAACTGTAATATTGCTGTAAATAGAATACTTATTAAGCCCCGTTATGTTGCCTATGATATATGGGAACCCAATCTCAATGGAGTTGATATTTAGGCTGGCTCTCGACGAACAAACAAGTACTCAAAATTCGAACGACCTCGTCGGGGCGCTCCTCCTCTGTGGAGAAAAAAAGTCTTATTTCCTCCCAGCATCGCTGACTACGAACCACTGATTTCCTCATATTCAAACAACTTCCTTATTTTGTCTCAACACCGCCAAATAAGAATCACCAATTTCCTCATATGCGCCTGAGGTCACTCCCATCGGAAGAGGATATTCATCCGTGTGCACAGATCTGGGAGGTTGAACCTCTGAGATCTCGTATGTATGACTCAGTGCCATAATTCCAGTTGGTTCGTAGTCGCCAGTGGTGGAGTCTCTCATGGTCGAATCAGCGCCAGCCTCAATGCTCTTACTGTAATATGGAGATGCGTCTCCATCACCGTCAGAAGATAATGCGTGGTTCCTATGGTTACCACTCTCGTCATCATCTGTGGGATTCTTTCCTCTTCTCCGTTGGTGAGTAAATACACAAATTATCACAACAGCGAGCAGAAGAACGACGATAATAACAAGAGATATCATAATTATGATTAAAACTCCGAATGACATGTTATTTTCATCATTTACTGATTCAAAAGGCATGGTGGTTTTGCCATTCACTGGTCCATCTGTCATCCTCACAGCTTGGGTCGTGTCACGTGAGATAATGTCAGTTGTCGTCGATGATGCATAACATTCATCTAGTTCCATGACAGCAGTGTTGACGATGAAATCATTGGAGGATATATTTCTAGGTCCAATAGAACATTTCTTTGTTCTGGCAACAGTGTTGATATAAAAGCAGTCGAAATGATGAGAATGTAACAATGCCTCCTCGATTACCATTATTTGCGAAGCTTCCGTCCTGCCGTGATTTGCCACGTTGAAGGGATATACAGGATCCGCTTCGTGAGTCCCATCTAGAGTTGATATCCACACACACTTATCCTCTTGTCTACAGAAGCACGACATGAGCAGCCAGTCACCAGGTTCATAGGGTTCCCCGTACGTCCCATTACGAATACACTGAGGCACTCCATCGTTAATGGGAACATTGATAAAAAGACGAAGGTTTCTGACCATGCGCCTACCGTCCGCACATGTGTAGTTCAATGTACATGTGTACTCCCCGCCATCAGCAATCTGCACTACACCAATGTTATACACCAGGCAGTTCGACTGACCGATGTTCGTAAGCACATTTCTATTCGGTCGTTGTATCTGGATAATTGCTCGATCGTTATTGCTTACGCAACATCGCAATACGATATTAGTTTCTCCAAAAAAGGCAGCGTAATCATATACGTTGTTCAGTATTTCGAATGATACATACTGACCATGACCACGCTCGTAAAAGGCCTACTCGTTTTAGGTATAGCTGTGTGTATGACATTCGTGCACTCACTACAAGGAACTACTTGATGTTTGTCAGCATCAATACCACCAAATGGTTAACAGTCTTGCGCTTCAGTAATCAGGGGGGAATGGATCAGCTATTGAATGGTACACCTACAGATATAGCCTATTGGCAGCATTCCACAATAATCAAATAACACGATACTGATGTTTCAGGCACTGTTCTGCTCGCTGTGTATATAGGCCCAGTATGATTTAGGGCACTATCTACAGGAAACAAACCTACAATATTGAATGTAATATTCAGCTAATAATGACGACAGCATATTACGGTAGTGTATACAAGCATAGCTGGGCCTGTGACTGGATAAGGGTAACCGTGCTTCTGTTAGTTGAGGGAAAGTACCCACAATACAGAACGGATTGTTTGTTTCGTGATCGAGTTGAACTTTTTGTGATTATGAATGGATGTATTTTCAAAGATACTCCAGAATTCGATCTGTCTGAACACCTCTTCGATATTTCGTACCCCCCCCCCTCGATTTAACAAAGATTGGAGGCGTTTTCCAAATTTTTGTATGCATCAAGAATAGGCCTAATTGTTTTCATGAATCGTAGGTCTCTGTATGCATACCCCCCAAAAAGACGGTGCAATATGACTCTAATGGCGGTCGTAGGGTGTTGAAAATTCAACATTGAGGTTCTGTCTTGCTGAAACACTGCAATGCACTATTCACAAAATACTCGTGGCTATACCATCTTGCCTGAATGTAACGTTAGACCTATATTTTCGACGACGTCAATTCTCAATGTAACATTCTCAAAATTATTCTAAGATTGAGGTAACTTGTTGACATTTTTGATAATTTTCAGGGAAAAACATATTTTAGATTAGAAACCATAATTCTCTCCCATTATCATTGTAACTTGTGACTCTTGTTGGGAAATCACAATTTGTCAAAAATTTTGTTCAATGTTCATGAAGACACACGTGATTGGTGACTAATTACCATTCAAATTTGCAAAACATATTTACAAAGAAGAATAAAGCAGTATACCATTACCAAACCACCTGTGCTTGATTGTTCAAAATACCGATGTAGTGACGACAACCATTACAGTGTGAAGAACGTACTATGGCTTAGCGAAACAAATGTTTATCAAGAGGACCAATTAACTTTGCCTGTGCTTCTGGCTGCAAAGTCTTAAATTATAAACGTAACAAGACTAGGCGCAGAGGAAAAGTCTCAACCAGAGTATCAGATTTCCACCGGCACCGAGTCGTCAATTATATTCAGCGATATTTACTTGTAGTGGATGTAAGGCCAGGGAATACAAAATCAAGCAATATATGTAAACATGTTGCGCGGTTCCTTGCCTCTATATATATTCGATTATACTGTGAGCCTCGCTTTGATTGGTGTCGAAAACGTGTCATTTCAAATCGTCGCAACTCGTCAATCGTCTGTCTACTTACCATTGGCAAGCCTCCTGACAACTTCGAGAATGCGATTTCAAGCTGAATAGGCGTCGCATAGGCCTAACCAATGGCATGGACTGATTGTTGGATAAGGTGTGTGGCCAGTGGACCTGCAGCTGGTAAGTAGGGTTCAATTCCGGGTCGAATAATAAATACGTTGGTGCTAACTATAGTAACAGATGTGCGTGGTTCTCCTGGCTAAACAAACAGAGCTTTTGGGCATATGGCGCACCTCCCGTCGGGCGATCCAGTCATCGAGTCCTGTCAGCACGGGACCCGGTAGGTTGGAGCCGCCCCCGAGGCGGTGGTTGGCGCTGCTGGTGGGTACTTCAGGGAGTTGGGACAGACTCATGGCCTGATCGCTTGCTCGGAGGAGGCCGGGTGATTGGAATCGGCGGGTGGATGCGGCTAGGTGCCTTCCAGGCATGTGCTCCCATGAGTGACTGCGTGAGTGAGTCAAACACACATACCCACACAATCACCCTCACAGCCACACACATACACACATACGAGGGTTTCGTGGGCCTTCAGCTAGGAGCCAAAGAGTGGCGCCTCAGTTTCACGAGGCATTAGCGTTGACGATATGATAATAATATTCTGAGTAAAAAGTGATGATCCCCTCAAACATGTATATTTCATAAAACGCATTTTCCGATTACACAGACGGCATAGCATTATCCACAATGGGTGATTGTTATCCTCTACAACTGTGTGATGTCTTCAAAACACATTCATGTTCAGACATTCAACGTTTTTAATGTCCGGGCGCCCCTGAAATATAATAGGTTCACTTCCAATTTGGAGAGGATTACTTTTCAAAGATGACATTTGCCCGAATCTACTTTGTGAAACCACTAAGTAGTCTAGCCACAGGGCAAAAGGGAACTAGTGGGCATGTACCGAGATCACATTTCGACTCGAAAATTGCAAATGCATTCATAGAGGCAATTGTGAACATTCCGACGGAAATTCGTGCAATTTGATATCGATCCGGAATATCATTACTATGATGTACCAATGTAAACTTCGTTGGACGATGTTTTCTTCCGTAACGTCATGCAAACAACACCGTCGAACATTCGCCGGGTGTTGCGAAACGATATTACTTCTTCTTTATTACTTCTAAGCAAGATTAATTTGCAGAGGGCGGAGTGATGCGCAAATTTGAATATTGAAATATTTTGAAATAGAATTACAATATTTTGAAGATTAGGAGTAGGCCTACGAGTTGGTCATCTGTATGCTACGTGTTCACTTTCGATTTCCAAAATGGAAATTTCACTTCGTCGGGACTAAGGAGCGTGTTATTCTTGTTCAGTTTTGCGCATCGTCTCTTCGAAGTCTTCCTTTCTTGGACTTTTCGATCTTGGCATAAAGGAGCTCGAAGTCTGCCTCGTCAGTTTCGCCGGTAATACCGTCATATATCACTTTTCGACTGTCAGGAGAGTAACCCGAAGGGGCCTGGGCGTGCGACGCCTCATCTTTGTCTTCGGCATCGAATTTTAGTTTCGGTGCTGAGTTGCTAATAATCTGGCACTCCCGATTTCTGCGTAAGCGTCAGCGGGCACATTCATTGAATGATATTCCTCAGCTACCTCTTCTCTGAGAGGAGGTTCATCGAAGGTACCATATGATAGAGTTGCAGATTCTGGGCAATTGCTACCCTGTGCTTGTTCATTATCACCACTGATTGAAGTACAATTGCTGATGGGGGCGCCCGATTGGATTGAACCAGACTGATTGTTGCAGTTATAGTACCGAGAATCATCTCCGCCATCCTGAATAGTATGTCCATCGTTATCATATCTTGCGTTCGAGTTGGGCACCTTCGCTCTCCGCAACCGACAAACAATCACCAGAATTATAACGAGAAAAATCGATAGTAGTGCAAAGGTTCCAACTGTGATACCTATAACCATTACTAGCGCAGACTTTCCATTATTTGTCATACTCATTGTCATGAGAAGGGTCTTCAGAGCACCAGTCGTAACTTCCGAGATATTGTTCGAGATTGTGGACTTTGGTTGCCGGCACTGCAACAGGCTTGTACTTTCGCTGTGAACTACGATTCCATTTAGGCCTACATTCCCAGGGTCGATAGAGCACCGCTGGTCAGCCTTCATATCGTAGAAGCAGTCATACTTACTCCCTGAATTTAATGACACCAAAACTTGTACCACATTAAAACCACTGTAGCAATACTTCTTATAAACAGCGAGTAGATCTGCAAAGCCTGACCCATTAACTGTTTCCATCCACTTGCAATTGACCCGAATGCTACAATAACAAGACAACTTAACCAGATCAACGAGCTTTTTCTGCCCATCATGTGACCCATTGCTAACACACCAGGGGACGTCACTAATCACAGGAACATTAACAAAGAGTCGCAGTTCCTTGGTCATGTATGTTCACGCACCTAGTACTCGCTGTACATATGTACTCCCCGCTGTCAGAGGCACTTACTTGTTAGATCGTGTGTTCCAAACATCCTGTAGACCTGTTGCTTGATACTTGAGGGGACGTCACTAATCACAGGAACATTAACAAAGAGTCGCAGTTCCTTGGTCATGTATGTACCGTACACGCACCTAGTACTCGCTGTACATACGTACTCCCCACTGTCAGAGGCACTGACTTGTTAGATTGTGTGTTCCAAACATCCTGTAGACCCGTAAGGCAGTTCTATTTTTATTGAAGCACTCATATATAACAACACATGTAACACAGCAACGTACAGCGATTTTCTTCTCTCCAACAAATAGTGCGTCGTCATACGTTTGCTTGATCGTATGATATGTTATATACAGGCCTTAACGAGTCTCATGGACAAAACACCACAGGATGAGAGCACCGAAAACAGTGTTTGCAATTATGAAATCCATGATTCCATCGAAAGCTTTGGCTCTACACCTTACGTCTATATATGAAGCAAGTCGAATGCATTGTCATACGTAACTTCTAATATTTTGTTGTGTGTAGGAAAGACTGATCCCGGAAAGACTGATTCCGTCTCTTCGTTCTAAAATGAATCCAGGTTGAGGTTTATGAAAAATAGTTGACATTGTTCGGTCACTCATAATGAGCACACACTGCGCGCGAAGTGCTTCACAATTGGTCCATTCGAGGGTAAAGCAGGCGTTTTGTTGTCAGCGAAGTATTTCCGCTTGCCCCCTCCCCACCGGCTCGCACAGTCCAGTTTGAATTTGATTGTTATGTAATATGCCTGAGTCACAACTGAGACGGGCCCGGTTGGCATTTGCGAATTTTAGGCATCAGTCAGCGTGTAGATTACTGAAAAGTGAAGGCCCTGATTGATAATGTGACTCAGAAAAAAGCACGGCAGAGAGTGAATAAGAAATGCTGACATAACTGCCCATGCCTAGTTGAACAGTGCCCAGGCCTAATGAGTTTGGGTGGAATGATGCTATATTGGCAAGTCGTTCAGAGCCACTTTAGCTATATTATGTTTCGTTGCGAATATTCATATTATATATAACATGCCACCAACAAGCAACAGGCTATCATCTAAACATCCAAGCTGGGGCGAGAGTTGAGCAAATCCCTCCTTAACAAGAATAGCGGGGTCCGGTTCGGTCCATCACATGTCTGGAACCGAGCGTTGAGGGTGATCCATGGCCGCTCAACACGTGACTAATTCTCGGGATCAATCAATCACCTGACGAGGTCCACAGTTTGTGAACGCAACTTCGCTACGTTGAATCAGTATGTCCAAATATACGATTATTTCATCTTTCTATTCATTACAAAGGCCCATTGTGTACATGTAGTGCTGGCTAAGTGAAGGAAGAGTGTATACATGAAGTTGTTTCGCTCAAGTTAGAGCTATGTGTATATCTGTATACTTTACATTATATATATATGTGTATTATATTATCCTCCATTTTTGAATGTCCTAATTACATTGGATCTGTCATGCACAGAAAGATGAGAAATCACCATATCCCCAGTTACGGATTGACGATCCCTACAATTTAGTGAAGACTAGAAAGCCACAAGGCTTAGTGATTCCTTGACTGCCTTGACATTTGTTTACTAGAAATCTTCGAGATAACGGTTAATTATATCACTCGGCTGCATTTTTTTTATTTCTCGACTTCATTTGAGGAATCTATGCAGTCACGTCTAATGTGTGGGTATGTATGTGTGTGTATATGTCTCATAATGTTTGTATGTGACGTCTGGTCTGTAAATACGATACTCCGACCCCACATGGACGGATGGACTTGAACTCGGTATGTGGGTTCCCCATTATGAGTGCATGAACCCTATTGTTTTTGGTCAACTGTCATCTGAGGTCAAAGTCGAAAAACTTGTAAACACATATGTCTAGAATGGTTGGTCTGATCAAGTTGAAACTTAGTGTGTACATGATATCTTTCTTATGAAGAGTGCACATACCTCATTTGGGACATAGTATTGCATATAGGAGAGCAACCATAGCATTAGTAGAAAGCCTGGGTTTGAAAAGTCCCGGTCCTATGATGTAAATGTAAATACATATGTACCTGTGGCCGTATAACCGTATTGTCAGTTGTATTGCCAACTTGTCGAACTCCCGTCGTACAATAATTATTGCTGCATTTATGAGCAATTCTTGACGAGTTGTATAACGAACCAGTGTTACGAAATTGATGTGTTTATAAGCTTTTATACGGCCGGCATGCGTTGCTATCAAACGAACAGAAAAATGAGAATGAGCCAAATCATTATTACATTGTTCTGGAATTACAACAACGTGGAGACCATGAGGTGTGCTTCCCATATGGCAGCGTCTTTGTCATTGTTACGCCAAATCTGGCGACATCAGCTCCTGCATGTTGGTAGCGCCCGGTCAGTTTTTCCGGTGTTCCCCTTATGCAAGACACCTTATCTCCATTGCTCCACCCCACCCAGGCTTTATTCAGGGTTCTGTGAGGAAACTGAGTACACCCTGCGCCCATAGCGGCTGCAACTTGACATCAGTGTTGACGATTATATCATTAGAGGATTCATTTCTAGGTCCAATAACACATTTCAGTGTCCACAGATCAGCACCACTGAGATGAAAACAGTCAAATCGATGAGAATCTAACAATGCCTCGTTGGTTACCATTATTTGCGAAACTTCTGTCCCGTCGTGTTCTAACACGTTGATGGTATCTACTCGATTCGCACTTCCAGTCCCATCAATTGTTGATATCCACATACACGCATCCTCCTGTCTACAGAAGCATGACATGAGCAGCCACTCACCCGGTTCATATGGTTTTCCATATGTTCCATTACGAATACACTGGGGCACTCCATCGTTGATGGGAACATTGATAAAGAGACCCAGGTCTTTGACCATGCCCCTACTGTCCGCACATGTGTAGTTCAATGTTCATTTGTACTCCCCGCCATCAGTAATCTGCACTTCATCACTGACCATTGTTCGAAAGCACATTATTATTCGGTGGTTGTATCTGAATTATTGCTTGATCGTTATCGTAAACGCAAAATCGCAATACGATATTAGTTTCTCGAACAAACACAGCGTAATCATATGCGTTGTTTAGTATTCCAAATGATACGTACTGTCCATGACCGCGCCCGTAAAAGGTACCGGTACTAAACACAAGCGATCATAGATGCAAAATTGATCACAGATTGCAAGCAAATAATCACCGCCATTTCAAACACATTCAGTTTGGTTACTGAAACAAGAAATAATTCAATAGCCACGAAACCGAGACTATAGGCACAAGGCCTACTCGTTGTAAGTGTAGCTGTGTATATGACTTGCGTGTATTCTCTACAAGGAACTACTAGTTGTTCGTAGGCACCACCATATGACAACCAGTTTTGCGCTTCAATATTCACGAGGGAATGGATCGGCTATTGAATGGTACTCCTATAGATATACCTATCGGCATCATTTTACAATATAGGCTGATGATCAAAGAACACTGATGTTATAGGCACTGCTCTGCTCGCTGTTCATGTAGACCTAGTATGATTTAGTGCACTCTCTACAAGGATCAAACTGATATTATTGAATGTAATTGGTAAGCTAATAATGACGACAGCATGTTATGGTAATGTATAGGAGCATAGCTAGGCTCGTGATTTCCGGTTGTAGTTGAGTAAAGTGAACACAATTGGGACCTACACAACGGGCTGAAATACATTTTTGCCGTTGATTACATGATCGAGTGTCTCGTTCTGTGTCAAATAACGGGTTACTTACTGTATGATGAACTTAACCAGCACATGTTCACTATATTTCCCCCTCCCCCCTCCTCGAGGCCTTTGTCTCATTTTCCGCAAACACTAAGAATGATTGTTTCAATGAATCGTAGTTCTCCGTATGCATATCTTGCTGAAACACTGTTATTGTACCATATACAGTTTACTCGTGGCTACCAGCTTGCCTACATACAATTGTAGGCCGATTTTCAATGACGTCATTTTTCATGTAACATTTTGCCCAAATTTGACGAATCTTCTCACAATTATTCTCAAATTGAGGTACCGGTAATTTCTAGATTTTTATATTTTCCGAGACGAACTTTATTTCACATAGGCTAATTATCACCCGATTAATATTGTAATTTGTAACTTTTGTTGAAAATTACAATTTGTGAACAAATAAGAAAATCCCTGTTTCCTCTCTGGAAATGTAAAAAAAAACTCGTGATTGGTGACAATTTACCCTTGTGTAACGAGTTTGGCCCTTTCAAATTTGCAGAAAATATTTACAAATAAATGACGAACGCTGATGGACGTATCTTGGCCTATTCTATGGACGCTATAACCATCATTTGCAGAATAAATTCTCAGAAGGAATCTAAAATGACTTATCGAAGTGATAATAGCAATAAGGTCTGGTGCAAAGTTTCACTGGTTAGGTATTACAACACCGATTACTACGTTCCACATAATAATAAATATACGTTCTTATTAAGCGCATTACACATATAAGTCCCAACGCGCTGACAGAAAGCTACAAACATTTACACAACAAGTACTGTACACAAATATTGCGCAGTCGGAAACAGGTGTGTCTTGAGAGCAGTTTTGAAGTTGTCAACTGTGGGAGCATTCTTGTCATGGTCTGGGAGTCTGTTCCAAAGATGAGTAGAAGCATACTGGAATGACCAGTGACCGTAAGATTTAGTAGACACCTTGTAGGATTTTAGCAAAGATTCTGAACTAGACAGTAAAGGGCGAGTAGGGGTGTAGTTGTGGACGAGCTCTCCCAAGTAGACATGGATGCATTTATGGGTAAGCAAGATAATCTTGTAGTCAATGCGAAGTTTGATAGGGAGTCAATGAAGCTCATGAAGAATCGGGGTTATGTGAGAGGAGCGACCACACCGAGTGACAATTCTGGCTGCAGCGTTTTGGATTCTCGGGATGATCGGAAAGACCGAAAAGTAAGCTGTTGCAGCTGTCAAGGCGTGAATGACAAACGAACACGTTCACACTTCAAGAAAATCGTGATCCGATGACGTTTTGCACTGGTGACCTTCTTGCATTTGTCACTCCTTTTCGACTAGCTGAAGAGTAATCCGAAGTGGCCTGGGTGTGCGACGCCTCATCTTCGTCTTCGACATCGAATTTAAGTTTCTGTGCTGTTGCTGATGATCTGGAACTCCCGATTTCTGCGTAAGCGTCGGCGGGTTCATCCCCTGAATGAATCTCCTTAGCCGCCTCTTCTCCGAGAGGAGGTTCGTCGTAGGTACCATATGTCGAAGTCGCAAAATCTGGGCGATTACTACCCTGTGCTTGTATATTATCAGCATCAATCGAAGTACAATTGCTGTTGTAGGCGCTCGATTGGATTAGACTATCATATCCTACGTTCGAGTCGGGCCCTCCGCTCTCCGCAACC